>CAUYQG010264884.1:0-11090 GCA_963574415.1 Tarsius wallacei
GCAAGCTTCAAAGAGAATCGCATCCTGGCACTCTTTGAGGGAGCACAGCCCTTCCCTCTTCTGATCCCGGGAGCCACAGGGACATGGAGAGTTGCTTGCGGTCACACGAGGAGCGTGAGGTTAAGTCAGGGCTGGCACTCAGCAAGTCCCCAGAACTTTAAAACTTACTCTAGGTCTCAAGGAACACCCAGTACAGCTCCTCCTTGTACAAGGCAAGGGGCCACATGGTCCCTGCCCTGAGAAAACTCCAGCCTCCCTGAGGAGAGAAGACACAGATGCGTGAAAAACTGGACCTGTGTGGCACTGAGGGCTTCTCACTCCACCCTCCCACAGCTCTAGGGAATCAAGCACCATGATCCCATTTTACAGGGAAGGGGACTGAGCACATGAAGCTAAATAACATCACATTAATTCTGCCTTTCCTCGCTATGTGCACAGGAGTAGAAAACTGAGATTCACCACACATACATATGCATATAACCATAGGCACACCAAGTTTTGATTTTATTTACTTATTTATCTGTTTGTGTGTTTTGAGTTGGAGTCTCACTCTTGTCGCCCAGGCTGGCGTGCAGTGGCACACTCACGGCCACCACAGCCTCAACCTGCTGGGCTCCGGTGATCCTCCTGCCTCAGCCTTCCAAGTAGCTGGAACTATAGACGCACGCCACCACATCCGACTAGTTTTTGTGATTTATTGTAGAGATGAGGCCTCACCAAGCTGTCCAGGCTGGTCTCAAACCCACGGACTCAGGCAATCTTCTCACCTTGGCCTCCCAAAGTGCTGGGATTACAGGCTGAGCCACCGTGCCCAGCTGTTTTTTTTTTAATTTTAACATTTCATTGTAAGTACACTCCCATGTTATTAACCTTTGAATATATGCTTCTTAAAATGTATTCTACAAGGTATTTACTATATTGTATATAGGCAACATATATGCAAAATCAGTATGTACATATACATACAACATATACACAAAATCCAACATATATACAAAATCTGAGTACGTATATATACAGTCATCGTATATACAACATTCAACATATATATGAAATAGGATATATATATATTTTGTTTGTTTGTTTGTTTGTTTTTGGGGGTTTTTTTTGAGTTGGTGTCTCACTCCATCACCCAGACTGGAGTGCAGTGGCACACTCCCAGCCACCACAGCCTCGACCTGCTGGGCTCCGGTGATCCTTCAGCCTCAGCCTCCCGAGTAGCTGGAACTACAGGCATGCACTACCACACCCAGCTAGTTTTTGATTTATTGTAGAGATGAGGTCTCATCAAGTTGCCCAGGCAGGTCTCGAACCTGCAGGCTGGGGCAATCCCCTCATCTCGGCCTCCCAAAGTGCTGGGATTACAGACTAAGCCAGCGAGCCCAGCCTGAAATAGGCTATATTTTTTAATCCTTTGTTGTTACATGTCTTAATTATTTCCAGTATTTAGTTCTGATAAATAAAGCTGTCACGAACATCCTGATTCTGTTTTCAGTGTTTTCTTAGTATGGAATTCTAGAAGTGAAACTACTGAGCCAAAAAATATGAAAACTGTTGAAACTTTTCCGGACAGTTTGTGGCCATTTATGTTTAAATTTCATCACATGATGGCTAACATTCATCATCATCATCATCATCATCAATCTTGAGAATGAGACTGAGATATTTTGCATTTCTTTGGCTAATGGTAGAAGTAAACATTTCCTCAGGTCTTAGCCATTTGTATGTTTTATCTTGAATGTTAGTCTTTTTCTTTAGGCTTTGTAGGAGTTTGGTAAGAGCTCTTTATATCATATCTGTTGCAAATATCTTTTCCAATTTGTCGATTACCTTTTTACTTTTGTAGTTTTTTTAAAAATACATACTTAAAAGTTTTGTGTAGGCAGTTTTACTGACAATTTCCTTTGCGATTTCTCCAGTTGCTTTTAAGTTTAGATAACTATTACCCACTCTAAGATCATTTAAATATTCCTTTGGATTTTCCTCTATTGTTATGGGGGATTTTTTATGCTTAACGCTATAATATATCTGGAATTTACTTGAGGAAAAGATAAAGATATAAAGTGATTATCTCCCAGAGAGTCCATTTTCTCAACACCGTTTGTTAATCCAACCTTTCCCATTGATTTACAAGCTTCTTTTCATGTAAGTTGCTTTGACTCCCATAGCTAGACTGGTTTGAGATTGGTCAGTTACATGTCTTGGATGCTAACTTGCTCCTGACCTTGGTACCGTGCTATAGGGTCGCTGTAGCTTTAAACTATATACTAATACATTTTAAAGGACATCCTGTCTTCTTGTTCTTTCAACAATTTCTTAGCTATTTTTAACTTGTTATTCTTCCAGCTTCTTTGTGAAGTTGTTTTGCCAAATTACCAAAAGTTTCCATCGAGCTTTTGATTAGATTTTGCTAAGTCTATGTATTAATTCAGGAAAAACTAACATCTCTTATCGCACCTTTTCCACAACCAAGAAGAACATGTGATATTTCTCCACTTATTCAAATCTTCTCTAACACAAAACGAATGATGTTTTGTCGCTCTCTTTGTGAAAGTGTCACACCATTCGCCCTGGGAGATGGTGTTTTTGTTTGCTTCTATCTTCAAGTTGGCTATTGTGGGTATATAAGAAAGTTAGTGATTTGTGTGTTGTTATCTTGTGTATGGGAGGAGAATTATGCACTAGCAATGTTCACCGTGATGATTCACAAGAAAGTTGGTCACAGGGAAGAAATCTGTGTCCCCCCCCCGAAGGCTCGGTCCTTCCTTCAGTGGGTGTGGGGACAGCCAGGAGTCACAGATCAGACTCATGGCCGTAGGGTCCACGGTAAGGAGAGAGTATCGGTGGGACAGGAGCTGGTGGTGAGAAGACATACAGCCACTTCCTTGAGTGTGCAGCTTTAGAGACAGCAACAGAAATTCAGAGAGGATGTTGGGAAACTTTCTATGTCGTGGGGTGTGTCCAACCTCTGGGCAGGACAAGCCTTTTAAGAAAGCTTGGGCTGGGCTCCAAGGCTTACATCAGTAATCCCAGCACTTTGGGAGGCCAAGGTGGGAGGATCGCTTGAAGCCAGGAGTTCAAGACCAGCTTGGGCAATAGAGCGAGACCCTGTCTCTACCAAAAAATCAAAAAATTCACCGAATGTGGTGACACACACCTGTAGTCCCAGCTACTTGGGAGCTGAGGAGGGAAGATTTCCTGAGTCCAGGAGGTCAGTGCGGCAGTTAGCCATGATCGTGTCACTGCACTCCAGTCTGGACAACAGAGCAAGACCCCAACTCAAAAAAAAAAGAAAGAAAGAAAAGAAAAAGAAAAGGAAGCCCAGATCAAGACCCACAGGTTCTTCAAGGTGTCTGGGGTCAAACAGGTTTCCTTTTAGTGCAACTCTGCCCTGAGACAGAGCCTTGTGGACCAAGAGGTTTAGGGTTACCATCTCTTTGGTCACTTTCTCAAGCTTTGTTATAAATTCTCAAAGTTTTTCTATTAACTCTTCTTGTTTTCTAGGTTTGTGATTATATAACTTAAAACCAATAATAGTTCTCTCTCATGTTCAGTAGCTAAGGTGCTTTTTTTTCCTACTTTATGAAATTTTACATTGGCTAGAATTTTCAGGAAAATGTTTAAAAAGAGATTGTGGCTAGAGGATATCTTTGTCTTGTTGCTATTTTAAGACAGGTTTGCTTTATTGGGTTAGAGAAATGTCTTCTATCTCAAGTGTTTTGAGGGGTGCGGGCACGTGCGTGCGTGCATGCGTGCGTGATGGTGTCGTGCCTCAAGGATGGATGTCCCCAAGGTCATTTCAGCGGGAAGATACAGAGAGGCCTGCTTGTGATGACCGCTGCCATGGGCACCCATGACTCTGGTTGCAGAGGGAGCGTGGGACAGACTCCCATCCACGTGGGGACGGAGCTCACGGGCAGCACACACGGACGGGCCGAGGGCAGGAGGGGACCCCATGCTGCCCTTCTCCCTCTGTGGACGCAGAAGCAGCCAGCTGGAAAAGTCGCTGTTTTTGTCATGAACCCTGAGAGCTGGTCTTCGGGCATTTTGGTCCTGAGGAGCCCAGGCACACATTTATCCAAGGATTTTTGGCAAGAAACAGCGAAGCTCCAGGGAAGGCTGAGAAGGTGCCATTGACCTTCCTCATTCCTATCCCTCCGTCCTCTCTCCTTTCTCGTTCTCTCTCTCGTTTCTGCCCCTCCCTCTCTCTTCCTTTCTCACCTTCCTCCCTCCAACCTCCCTGCAGCCCCATCACTGTATCCCAGCTCCTTTGCTTCACCCCTTACGACATCTCATCTTTCTTTATCCTTCTCTCCTTTCCTTCCCTCTCTCCCCTCTATTATCTCCACCTCTTCTCATTTTCCACCCACAGTTCACGGTTTACTTCCTGTCTCTCTCGCTTTCCTACAAGAAAAACCAATCTTAAAAAAGAGAGGCCGGGCACGGTGGCTCATGCCCTAATCCCAGCACTCTGTGAGGGCTGAGGCAGGAGGCTCACTTGAGCCCAGGAGTTCGAGGCAACAAGGCGAGACCCCCATCTCTACAAAAGATTAAAGAATTAGCGGGGCATGGCGGTGCGCACTTGTATTCCCAGCTACCCGGAAGACTGAAGCGGGAGGATCGCCTGAGCCCAGGAGGTCGAGGCAGCAGTGAGTCGTGGTTGTGCCACTGTACGCCAGCCTGGGCGACAGAGTGAGAAACTGTCTCTTTAAACATAATAATAAATAATGAATAAGAGGGGGAAAGCAATCATGTCTGTATTACCAAGGGCTGAAAGAGGCATCTGGTCACCCAGATGAGAGCAGAGCCATGTTTGCTGTCAGAGCTGGAGGGAGTTTGCTGGAAGTGACTATCCCCTCGCACCTCAGGGTCAGCTGACACAAAGCCAGAGTGTCAAGGGCAGAAGGCGAGAGGCAGGGGCTCCCACAGCCCCCACACATGAACCTCACCCTCCCCTGACACCAGCCCCACCTCTATGCTCTGCTCCCACACCTGCGTACCTCCACACACATGCACATGCATGTACATGCATGTCTCGCAGGCCTGGCCTGGCCTGGCCACCTGTGCAGAGCCCCTGAACACACGCAGGCCTTCACTCCTGCCTCCTCATCATCCTCGGCCTCTGCTCCCTCTTCTTCATGTTCACAAATCTCTCCCAAATTCCTAAGCTGAGTTCAGCTCCCGCCTCTTCCGAGAAGCTTTCCCTGACCACCGTGATCATCAATCCTGGCCCTTCTCTAGGCTCCTAAGTGGGATTCCAGCACTGCAGGGGACCCAAGACTCACCCAGCCCAGCATCAGCCCAATGGGAACATGTCAGGGACATTGGAAGCCACATGCCAGCAATACCTATCAGCCTCCAGGGTGAGAACAAATGAAATGTATCCTCTGTGACTGGGAACCGTGGGCCACGCCCCTCTCCATTGTTCCTCGATGGGACTAGAAGCTTCTTGATGCCAGGAATTGTAGCTTAGTGTTCTCTGTGTTCCCTGCCATCAGTTGAGCCTGCAGTGAGTACTCAACAAGGTCTGAATGAATGAACGAATGAAGGGCGTGAGTGCAAACAAATGAGCGGTTCAGAGAGAGATGAATGAGTGAATGACTAGGTGCAAACCCTTAAACTGTTGTTTCAGTAACCAAGACCGGGTGAGAAATGCCAGGGAAACGTCTGGTCATGTTCCCTTCGTCATGATGGAGAAATCTAAGCTGAGGCTGAGGACAGAGCTGGGGGCAGGAAGGCTGGGCGGAGGCCAAAGGCTCTGGGTGTGGAGGCCAAGGCCTGGTGACACCCCACGTGTGCCTGTCACATGGCATCTCAGTGGCCCCCGCTCAGTGTCGTGGGAGGTCAGGTGGGACCATGGCTGGGACAGTGTGGGGCGGCCTCTGGAGTGCTGTGTGTGCACCTTATTGTTTTGTTGAGTCATGGAAGGAGGCCGAGGAGGCCCACGGCAGGCCAGGCTTGCATCTGCACGTGTGTGGAGACCAGGGCCACCAGGCGGCCATCAGAGCCCCGACCCAACACAGATGCCACCTGCCCACGCCTTGGCTGCCCCGAGCCTCACAGTGCTGGACAAGAGGCACCGAGAGGGCGCACGGGTGAACCAAGGACCGTGCCACAGGAGGCTGCAGACAGCAGAGACCATCACCTCAGTGTGCCACCCACATGGAAACACCACTGCCCACCTGACCCAGCCTTTGCTGGCTCCCACGCCTCCCTGGACCCGTGGAACTTTCGGCACCTGCGTTTTGCTGAAGCACACACGTCTGCACTCTTCTGAGTGTGGCGCAGCAGCGGAAATGGAAAATCCGGGGCTTGATTCACACTTGCCAGTCCTCAGAAAGTCCCCAAACAGCCTCCACACAGGGACCAACCACCCACCCGCCCTGCTACCCCATTGCCCATGACAGTCATCCCCATGGGCTAAAGGTGGCCACGTGGACCACACAGCTGTGTGGGGCCTTATGGGGACGGTGACGCCGCAGCCACGAAGGCTCATGGGTCACCAGAGCTGTGGACACAAATGTCAGCCCAACCTGAGGTTTTCAAGGACTTTTTAAGTAACAGAAATCTGACTCCTATGCAACCCCCATTTTAGAATAGACAAGTGGAGCTGTCCCCCTGTTGGGTGGGGGCTGAGTCCCCCCTGCCCACCCACAGTCACACTTGGACTCCCGTGTGCCATTGCCTTAAGGATCTCCCTCTGTCACCCAAGCTCACATGCAGTGTCGCCATCACGGCTCACTGCAGCCTCGACCTCCTGGGCTCAAGGGGGAACCCGACACCACCCCCCCACCTGCACCGCCCAGGGACAGAGTCTCACTATGTTGCCCAGGCTGGTCTTCAAATTCCTGCCTCCAGCATCTCCCAACTTGGCCTCCCCAAGTGCTGGGGTTACAGGCCCCCAGCCACCTCTTTTTAAAAGTGGATAAACTGAGGTCCAAAGAGAAGACAACTCGTGGCCAAAGTCAAGCAGCATCTTCATGGTAGAAGTAAGGCTGGAGTCTGGGCTCTGGTCACCCAAAACCTGTGCAGAGGCAGAAGGGCTGTGCTCGCGAGAACAAACCTCTGCACCAGGGTGGGTGATGAAGAAATGCCAACAGGTGTCGGCAGGTAGGCAGTGTGGATGGCATAGTCTTGCTCCAAGCCTTGCTATGTCTGTAAGATGCTGTGGCATCCTGAGCTGCTCATGGAATCGCTCAATCAACAGGAACACTGGCGTGAGAGCCGGGGTCTCATTCTAGTTCCTTCTCCTTGGCCTCTCACCCCATCCCCCTGCAGAGACCTGGCCAGCGTCTTGAGTATGACTCATAATCGCCCCCCACCCCCGGGGTTACTCCAGCTTCAGGGGATATAGGTGATGAGGTGATGCTTCCTTACCTCCAGCTGGGACAAGGATGTCCCTAGGGGAGGAAGCGCTCTCTGTCTAGAGAGAAACATTCAGAGGAGTGGGGATCTGAAGGCGTGGGGTACCTGCAGCTGCCAAGGTCATGGAGCAAAGGCCAGCTGGCTCTGCAGGGGGCGAGGAACGGGGTGGAGGGAAGGGAGAAAGAGAATCAGAAAAGGGAGTATTGTGGCTGCCTGGGATGAATGGTCAGGGCAGCGTCATGGCGGCATGACCGGAGGGCGTTTTAAGAATGGGCACGCCCAGTGTTCAGTTTGGAGTTGTTTGCATGGCAGTGATGTAAATCCTTCCTTCACGCCCACCCCTGTCCAGCCCGTCTCCTCCAATAAATCTGCCTCACCCACGGACGCCTGGCGCCCACAGACTGTTAAACAGAGGAGACGAGCACCCCATCTGGGCCTGGAGGCGTGGGACGAGGACGGGAGTGAGAAGGCAACAGGTCACGGGGCCACTCGGAAGCAGCCCCGGGGGAGGCTCGGCACGGAGTCCTGCTTCTCTATGGGGGCAATTCTGGGGTCTGAGCCGATCTCACCTTGATCTTAAGGAGCAGGGAGACTCCAAGTGACATATGAACCGACTTTAGTCACATGAAACATTTATGTTGTCCAACTATGAGCTCTGGTATGTGAGACTCACGGAAGCAGGAGAATGGTGGTTAAATCTTAGGGCACCTAAGTAGAGGCCTGCAGCTTGTTAAGGTGAAGGTTCCTGGGTTCATGCCCCAGATTTGGGTCCAGTGAGACTTGGTGAGGTGGGGACATGCTCCCAGGCTTCCAGGAGCTTACACAGCCACCAACAACCTTAGGAACAGGATTCACCTGCAGACCTTGGCCATCCTTTGGCCACAGCCAGTTCCTGTTGGTCAAGAGCCCACGGAGACCAGGTGCAATAGCGCACACCTGTGATCCCAGCACTAGGAGGCTGAGGTGGAGGGATTGCTAGAACCCAGGAGTTCGAGACCAGCCTGGGCAACATAGCGACACCTTGTCTCTACAGAAAAATCAGAAAGTTAGCCAGAAATGGTGGTATGCATCTGTAGTTCCAGTTACTCAGGAGACTGAAACAGGAGGATTGTCTGAGCTCAGGAGGTCAAGGCTGTAGCGAACCAGGATTATGCCACTGTACTCCAGCCTGGGTGACAGAGAGAGACCTCGACTCAAACAAAAAAGAGCCCACGGGCCCAGCATAGAGCAACTCACCCTACCACTGAGCCACCATTCTGCCTGGGGATCTGAACTCCTGGTTCCAACACCCCGGCCATCGACTCAGCAGTCCCTCCCTGCCCGTGCCAGCCTCAGGAGCACTGCCCCTTCAAGTTGGACAAACTCACTGACTTGAGCTCTAAAACCCAAAGTTCATGCCTGAATGCTCGTCCCCACTCTCCCAGCATGTCTGCAGGCCTGCCCCTCTCCTCCTCCCTAGACCCATGATTCTGTCTCTCTCTGCCTCCGCTGGCCTCTCTGGACGTGACCCAGGCCAGGTGCCACATAGTCCCTCTTCTAGGACTTCCCTCGGACACAGTTTAGTTGGGAGAAAATAAGGCAAACAGTGTTAGAAGACAGAGAGAAGAATTTCTTCTGAACGCCAACCATAGCCTAGGGTGTGGGAACCATATGGAGACCCAAGAATCCAGAGGTCCCCGGGAGGTCAGCCCAACGAGAGGGAGAGAGCTCCACAAGCTGGTGTGCTTCTGAGAAGGGCCTAAAAAGGAATCAAATTGGGGGTGAGGAATCAGAGTTTCATTCATTCATTCATGTAACAGGCCTGTGCTGAGCCCCTGTTGTCTAGGGATGCAAGCATGAATGAGCTCAGCCCTTTGGCTTAAGAAGCTCGTTATCTAGTACGGAGTGAAACTGGTCCTTGAAGGGTAATGAGATTCTGAGCAGTGAAAGGAGGTGGAAAGGTGTTCTAGGCAGGGGAACAGCTTGGGTGAAAGTGCAGAGGCAAAAGGCAGGCACCAGAACCAGTAGCTGATCCACCCAAGAGGGACAGACGTGCCTGGAAACACATTCTAACTGGACAGACCCTCCCTGTGCTCTGAGCTGGACCTGGCTAGGTGCTGGGGTAGTGACGGTGGAGAAGGCAGTCTGCTCTCAACGTTGGGGCCCATGTGATCATTCCAGAAGGTATGCCAGAGCCATGGACGGGTGATCCCTCCCACACAGCATCTCAGCGGCAAGCACGGGCAGGGACGCAGCCCACCTCGGCTCCCAGCAAAGGGACAGAGGTGAGTCTGCACTGCTGTCAAGCTGGTGGCAGGGTGGGCTCCAGTCCCCCTATGAGGGGTGAGTTGAGTTTGGGGGATAACCCCCCAGTACCACCATGACATCCTGGCTTCTGCTGAGGGGCAAGGGGCTTTCATGAAGACAGCCTGAGCAACACAGAAGGTGGGGGCGGGGCTCTCAGAGGCATCAGAGGGCTGTGGGTCACCAGGCACCGTCAAGAGTTGGAAATTTCCAGGGTGCTCGTTGTGACTACTGCGTAGGCAGCTGCTTTTTAAATACATGTGACACCACTGGAGAGTAAATAAAACCTCACTTGAGTAGAATTCCACTCTGGCTCCCATGAAGATCAAATGAGCAGACCTCCTTCAAGATCCAAGCCCATGTCTCCTGCACCCAATCGCCTGTGGAGTCTTCCCTGTATACTTCCATCTGTTAGACAGGTACATTCAAGCCCTGCCTCCCGATGCCTTACTGGCTGAGCAAATGGAAGGACATGTCACATAACACATAAGTGACCCATCAGTGTCACTATACTCGTCAATTTTCCTCTTGCATAATTCAAGGAGGAAAAACATTACTAATATATATTTTATTCCCAATGCTATTGCACTGATTATGGCACGTCCGAAATGCTACCTGCCGTGAGATCAGGGCTGTCCTTTGGCGATACTTGGCATCCCCTGGCAAAGCATCTTGACCTCCACCACCTTCCTGGCCGAGAGACTGCGGGCGCTTGGCGGCATTTGCAGACATGGAGCTGTCCACACACTCTTGCTCTGTTAGCTGAAGCCATGCTGAGTTCTTTAATAGAATTACGCATTCAGACATATAGAACTATGCTATTGACTTAAAAGATAGGGGGAAACATTCTGACTGTATTTCTACAAATTGGTTTTAGAAAGACTGTATTGGCTACAATGTTGCCAAGACATGTGATAATCAAGACGTTTGCATCGTCTGCTTCTACCTGTCAATTTGCGGGTGTGAGGATGATGGTACTCGGTGCTCCAGCAGGTTTTTATAAAAGAGGATTGTGTATTGCTTTATCCTTTTTCCGTAGGTGATCGGCAACACTGATCACCTAAATAGACCTAAGACTTCAGGGTTAAGTGCAATTGTTGACTTGCCTGCACTTTTCCCTGCCATATTAATTCATTCACGTGGATGAGAAGTCTGTGAAGTCTATGAAGAACACACAGAAGGTGGAAAGAAACATTCCAGTGGTCCATTAGAAGCATTGCCAATGAACTTGATGAAATGGAAAGCAACCATACAGTTGCCAGGGGAGTAGAGGGTGACAAGTTTTTCTGTGAATGTTGTCTGGTCATGCTGCTTTTGACAATTCTTGCCCCTGTATCTTCAGCAGAAGATTTTTTTCTCCAAATTAAAACTGATTAAAAACTGTTTAGGGAACACTCTGTGACAACAGCGTTCAACAGAATTAGCACCACTCACTGCTTGAA
>CAUYQG010264885.1:0-30192 GCA_963574415.1 Tarsius wallacei
ATTATTTATTTATTTATTGTAGAGATGAGGTCTTGCCAAGTTGTCCGGGCTGGTCTTGAACCTGTGGGCTCTAGCAATCCACACACCTCGGCCTCCCAAAGTGCTGATTATGGGCTGAGCCACTAAGCCTGGCCAAAAGTATTTTAAAAATGAGATCCTTGGGTTGGGCACAGTGGCTCACACCTGTAATTCAGCACTTTGGGAGGCCAAGGCAGGAGGATTACTTGAGGCCAAGAGTTCAAGACCAGCCTGGGCAACATAGCGAGACTTCATCTCTACAAAAAATAAAAATAATCACCAGGCATGGTGGCATGTGCCTGTAGTCCCAGCTACTTGGGAGGCTGAGGCCGGAGGATTGCTTGAGCCCAGGAGTTCGAGGCTGCAGTGAACTATGATCACACGACGGCACTTCTCCAGCCTAGGCGACAGACCAAGACCTTGTCTCTTAAAAAATAAAATAGACCAGGCGCAATGACTCAAGCCTGTAATCCCAGTACTTGGGAGGCCAAGACTAGAGGACTGCCTGAACTTATGGGTTCAAGACCAGCCTGGGCAACATGGTAAGACCTCGTCTCTACAATAAAATCAAAAACTTAGCTGGGCTTGGTAGTGTGCGCCTATAGTTCCGGCTACTTGGAGGACTGGGGTGGAAGGATCACCGGAGTCCAGCAGGTTGACTCCAACCCAAAAAAATAAATAAAATTTAAAAATGAGAGCCTTGAAAATACACCAAGCAATGTCAAGACAGTACTCTTGGGATGCAGCCATGGAGACAGACTCCTTTGTCTTGTTCCCAGGAGTTTAGGGTATTGTTTTTAAAAAGCAGTCATGGCCCCTGTGTCTCCACAGCACTGTGGGTCGAATGTCTCCCCGCATCGTGCAGGCCAGTTGTTCATCTGAGCTCTCACCAGGGAAACAAAGTCTGAGTTTGAAGTGTTCCCTATTCCAGATGTGAACACTGAGGCCTCAGTCAGAGCAATCCGAAGAGGCATACCTGGGCATCTTTTTTCTTTTCTTTTTTTTTTTTTTCTTTTTTTTGAGTTGGAGTCTCACTGTTGCCCAGACTGGAGTGCAGTGGCTGCTCCCGGCTACCGCAGCCTCAACCTGCTGGGCTCTGGTGATCCTTCTGCCTCAGCCTTCCAAGGAGCTGGAACTACAGGCACACGCTACTGCTACCACACCCGGCTGATTTTTTTTATTTATTGTAGAGATGAGGTCTCGCCAAGTTCCCCAGGAGGGTCTCGAACCCGCGGGCTCAGGCAATCCACTCACCTCAGCCTCCCAAAGGCGCGGGATTACAGGCTGAGCCACTGAGCCCGGCATCTTTTTTCTTTTCAAACTCATAATCTGGGGTGCTCAGTAGCTTTCTGATGCAGGAACAATTGCTTCTTTGAGTTCTGTGCGTGACTAGATTTCTTGAAAAAAAAAAAATCAAAAAGAAGACAAAGGAGAACCTTTAAAACCCATGTGTCTTCCATTCTCTCTGCAAAGCCTGAGGAGCCCAAGGCCTGGAAGAACTGATTAATTCCAAGACGTGTTAATTGCTCTTTTGTTGAGGGAAACCTCTAAACCCTGCTTTCATCTCCCCAAGATGCTTCCGTGTGAGCCCCATGTTGCTGGTCCGGTGGCAGGCAGGGGTGTCGGCGTTTTAGAAAACACATGATTGCAGGGACTGTGTTGGAAGGGTTCCACATCCTGAGGCTGTCACCAGAAATAAGCAGCAGGTTCTGCGAGGTGAGTGTCCTTGGCCAGGCCCAGATTAACCCTGATGCTTGGGTTTTGCTCCCAGCTAAAAGTAGGCAGAACTCGATCCCAGCAGAGCTCGAAGTCGGGGAGAAGGGATGGTCTGCTTACCATGGGGAGATGGCATTTATAGCTTGACCCAGACTTGGGCTGCCTCCTTCAGAGAGAAGATGGGAGGCTTTGTGTGTTTTCTTGTTTGTGTCAGTTTCTTTTTAGATTTTTTTAAACTTTATTTTTCTTACATTATTATTCATTTTAGCATTGTGGGGTACAAGTGAGAGTTTACTATAAAAGTAGGCTGTGTGCAGGTAAGGTTTGGGCTTCTGGCTGGCCCTCTCTTCCCTTGGAATGGACTGGGTACCCGTTGTGTTGCCATGTGCCCCCTCCCTCCTCCCACCCTCCCACGCAGTGCCCAGTGTCGGCCAGTAAAGAAGAAAATCATGACGTTGGCCGGGCTCGGTGGCTCAGCCTGTAATCCCAGCACTCTGGGAGGCCGAGGCGAGTGGATTGCCTGAGCCCTAGAGTTCGAGACCAGCTTGAGGAACTTGGAGAGAACTCATCTCTACAATAATAATTTTTTTAAAAATTAGCTGGGCGTGGTAGTGTGTGCCTGTAGTTCCGGCTACTTGGAAGGCTGAGGCAGATGGATTGCCGGAGCCCAGCAGGTAGACGCTGGGGTGGCCGTGAGTGTGCCACGGCACTCCAGCCTGTGCTAGTGTGACTAGTGTTCAGGAACTACTGATGAGTGAGAACATGGGATATTCAGTTCTTTGTTTCTGTGATAGATCACTTAGAATGATGGTCTCCAGTTGCATCCAAGTTGCTACAAAGACCATGATTTCCGTTTTTTTGAGTCAGAGTCTCACTCTGTTGCCCAGGCTGGAGTGCAGTGGCATGCACGCTCACAGCCACCCCAGCGTCGACCTGCTGGGCTCCAGCGATCCATCCACCTCAGCCTTCCAATTAGCTGAAACTACAGGCACGTGCTACCACGCCCGGCTAATTTTTTTATTATTATTATTGTAGAGACGAGGTCTCTCCAAATCCCTCAGGCTGGTCTGAAACCCTCAGGCTCAGGCAATCCACTCACCTCAGCCTCCCAAAGTGCTGGGATTACAGGTTGAGCCACCGAGCCCGGCCAAGGTCATGATTTTCTTCTTCTTTATGGCTGTGTAACACTCCGTCATGTAGATATACCACATGTTCTCTTTATCCAGACCACTTTTGATGGACATCTGGGTTGGCTCCATGTTTTTGCTATTGTGAATAGCAGGGCAGTACATATGCATGTGCAAGTGTCTTTTTGGTAGAGCGATTTATGTTCCTCCAGGTATATTCCCAGGAAGGGGATTGCTGGATTGTATGGAAACTCAATTTTTAGTTCTTTTAGAAGTCGCCACACTGTTTTCCATAGAGGTTGAACTCGCTTGTGTCCCACCAACAGCATGGCAGCGTTCCCTTTTCTCACCTCTTGTTTTTTGACTCGTTAATGGTAGCCCATCCTTACCTGCTAGAACTGGGCATCCCACCCCCGCCATGTGCCAGGCTCGCCTAGGAACTGCAGCCCTGTTTCAATTTTTAAAAGCAGCTGTAATGTTGAGGAGAAAGCATACATTCTCATCTTCTGATCACCTTGAACTCCACCACCCATGAATAATGATATGAGATCTTTCTAGCCTTAGTCACATGTGGCTATTATGGGTCCATGTGGGTTTGACATGCAATGTGATTTAGTGTGTGCTTGCATGCTATCCTGGACCCTGCTTTTTCCACTCGCGTTGCTAGAGGTTTGACAGTTCTTATCTTCCTTATCATTTAATTTCACCCTCTTATGTCATCGCCATCTAACTTGTAGCTAACACATATGTAGCACTTAGTGCTGGGCCTCATTCTCAGATCTTCTCATAGATGATCTCATTTAATCCTCATAACACCCTGATAAGGTGGGTGCTGCGACTGTTCCCATTTTATTGCAGAGAAGACTAAGATGGGGAGCAGAGACTTTCCCAGGGTCACACTCTAGGGACAAGGTTTGAATCAGGCATTCTGGTGCCAGAGTCTCTGCTCTTAACTGCCAGGCTACACCGCTGCTCAGAGTCCAGGGACGGCTGAACTCATGTAGTTCTGGATGGTGAATGCCCACCACATGAAACACCGGGCTTCCTTCTAGTTTCCAAGGCGGACATCACTAATTGGTCACAGCACCTTCTTCCGAGGATCCCAGACTGGCATGGAATCCTTCCTGATCCAGCAGCGCAGGCAACCACTGCGACGCCATTGGGATGGTGTCTTAGTCCGTTTTGTGTGACTGTAAAGGAATGCCTAAGGCTGGGTCATTTATAAAGAAGAGGTCTATTGGGCTCATGGTTCTGCGGCTGTACAGCAAGCATAGCACCAGCACCTGCATCCGGTGGGGGCCTCACGCTGCTTCCGCTCACGGTGGAAGATGAAGGAGAGCTGGCATATGCAGAGATCACATGGCGAGGGAGGGAATGAGCAGGGGGAGGTGCCAGTCTCTTTTTAACAACCAGCTCTTATGGAAACTAACAGAGTGAGAACTCACTCACCCCCCTCCCCAGCGAGGAAATTGATCTATTCATGAGGGATTCCACTTATGACCTTAATACCTCCCCTTAGGCCCCACCCAACATTGGGATCAGATTGCAACATGAGGCTTGGCGGGGGACAAAGAGTCTAAACTATAAACAGGTGAGTTTGCAAGGTGACACCACTATGCCTCCTCCATCCCTCTGATGCGGCTCTCTCCCTCGGTGCTTAAGGAAACAGGCCCTGAGAGGGAAGCGACTTGTCCAAGTGAGAGCCAGAGCTGTCTCCGTTCATTTGTGCTGCTATAACAAATTACCTGAGACTGAGTAATTTGCAAGTAATAGAAATTTACGTCTTACAGTTCTGGAGACCGGGAAGTCCAAGATCAGGGCTCCCGCAGATTTGGCATCTGGTGATAGCTGTTCTCTGCTTCCAAGATGGTGCGGTGTTGCTGAGTCCTCATAGGGTGGAAGGGCAAAAAGGGCCTAGTTAGTTCCCTCAAGCTCTTTCCTACGGGTCTAATCTTATTCTTAAGAGCAGATGTTCATGACTTCATCACCTCCTAAAGGTCTCACCTCTTAATAGTATCACGTTGTCAATTAAGTTTCAACTTAGGAGTTTTGGGGAGACACATTCAGACCACAGCAAGAGCCAGAACTGGCCCTTGGTTCTTGTAATGGCCAGCCCCACTCTCTTCCCACCCCACAGCACTGTCTCTCCAAATTTGACCAAACAAACGCTGGTTGCTACTAGAGACACGTCCTCGGTGTTTCGGTGCAGCCTAACTGTGCATTTGCACAACTCAGAGTTAACCAGCATGATTGGCACAGAGGAAGGGCCACAAAGGATCGTTTTATCACAATGCACTTCATAGAAGATGTTGCCAAATACCATAGAGTGCATTAGTGACCTCAAGACTTCTAATATATGCAGTGGTCACAGCTCAGAGGGCAGCAAACCAGAGTTGAGGTCAATTGGCGAGAGTTTACTGAGAGGGTCCGTGATTAGAGGGCACTGAGGGAGCTCCAGGGAGCATACTTTCAGGAAGCAAATCCGCTCACACAACGAGCATTTATTGAGCACCTCCTGTTTATGCAGAGAGACGGGGTTCACACACATGAGACAATCACAAATACAAGATGGCATGGGTGGTGTCTTTCTTTCTTTTCCCCTGGCTTCAACTGAGAATTAAAAACGTAAGTGAGAGACAAATGGAGATCACAACATCCATAAGCATACCTGATCTCAAACCAGGCAAAGTGGGGACCAAAGGGAGGCCAAAACTTTACCTGTACGATGTCCACTGGTATACCTAATCCTGAATTGTACCCCACATCTTTAAAATGAAAAAATGGAGGTCATAGTCATTACCAATAGAGCTGAGTGGAAATGAAACTTGGATCTGGCGCAGTTCTTCACCCCGGGGGGCAGACAGGGCTGAGGGGCTGCAGGCCCCCAGCCCTCCCCCTACAGAAGCTCATCTCCAGGAGGGGAACAGGCCAGAATGCACATGCCCAGTGGCAAGCAGGCCCAAACTCACCAGCCAGACAGGAGCGAGTGAAGGGGCAGAGAGTGTGGGGTACAGAGCTCTCTCCCCGGCGACGCCTGGCTAGGACTTGGAGGTTCTCCCCCGGCCAGCCTGGGGCACAGGCCTCAGGGATTCAGGGAGGGAAGCGTTCCTGGCAGAGGGCCCCTGGTCTGGGTGCAGAGAGTCGGCTGGGTCAGGTGGACAGCTGCAGGACCCACCGGGGCTTCCTGCCCGGCTGCTACAGGGGCAGGACAAGGATTTTTGTGGGACATAGAGGGGCGGTCAGTGGAGAGAGTCCGGTCGGCATAATCAGATACAAAACACTGCCTTTTACACTGTGTGTGTTGGGTGGGTTACAGAATTCAGGTCCACAAATCCAGATTTTTATAGGATGATGAGTTCCCGTCGGTGGGTGAGGACTATGGCTAAAGTTCACACTTCCTGACATGTGGGAAATGTCTTCTTATATAAGAGGAGGGAGGGACATGTGTTCTCATGCTAGAGGAGGGAGGGGCATGTGCTGAGCAGGAGAGAATGGCCTTTGGAGCCTGGTAGATCCTCTTCAGAGTCCCAGCTGTGCCACCTGCCTGTGTGACCTTGTTCAGGTAATGTAACCTTTGCTGAGCCTCTGCCCCGCCCCCACTTACAAAATCAGAGCAATGCCATGCCTTTCCCAGGCTGAGAAAATCAAGTCAAACTAGGCTTGCAAAGTGCCAATGCCCATGCCGTGTTCCTAAAACCCCTTTCACCTACCCTCCTGCCCCCTGCTGCCCCCACCCCAGAGGATTTTTATATCCGGTACAATCATAACTGAGTGAGAACATTTTTCTTACAAGCTCTACTATAAAAAACATATATATAAATTTTGAAAATCAACTTGTATGTTATGGTGGGGTGATTTTTTTTTTAAAGGAAGGAGAATAGTGCTCCTGGGAAGCTGTGATCTCCAGAAGTAACTAACGTTCATTAACAGGGCGGTCTCAGAGCGGTTCCCACACATTGCAGAGATCAAAATGAGATGCAGGATCCATTTGCATAATCGCTGACTGTTTCCTGCTCATTTGCCACTTAGCTGGGGCCCTGTGTGGAGGGCAGCCCCTTTCTGGCCTGGACACCCTCCGTGCCCAGGGCTCCACGGGGGTCCCTCTTAGACTGGTGCTTTAATGATGGCTCAAATGGCATTTAGCCTCCAATTAGGGGCGGGAAGCAAGGCCTGGGCCAAGCAGAGTGAATGTTCTGGGGAATTCGCCCACTTAGGGAAAACCTAGAGAATTCATAGATGCACAAAGCCACCTCTTGACTGGAGCAGACGCCTTGAAGTCTCCCAGACACCCCGCTGACTGGAAGGGAAGTTGGCCACAGAGCTGACCTGGGTCTAAATGGAACCAAGGACTCCCCCTGAACTTGAGAGGCCCTGTGGACTGCAGGGGAGGGACGGAGGCGGGGAGAGGGAGGCGGGGAGAGGGCGGCCTCAGCAGGCCCGGGCTTCCTGCCTTCCGCTGGCTACCCTGGCTTTATCCTCTCACAAGGGCATCAAAGCCTCACCGAGCTCCTGGTGCGACTCAGAGATGGAAAACAGCTGGCCCAGGCTCTCTGACTCTGAGCCGTGGTCTCCAGCGTCTGAGTTGAGGTTTTGCTCCCAGAAGAGTCCATGGGAGGATCCTCATGTCTGTCACCTTCATCTGTGACTTGCTCTTGGGCTTCTGTCTGCTTGATTCCCCAATCTGAGGCAAGCAAGTCCCCGCAAGAGGTCTGGAAAGCCAGCTCTGGCCTCTGTTGACCACCTTCCTCCAAAAAACGGCATTTGCCTGGCACTGTGAATGTGGCTGTTGATCAGCATATTTTAGGGGGAGGTCTTGGGAGTGACCTTGCTGGTGTCACTGGCAAAGTATCAGAGCAGGGTTTCTCCCCAGGAATGCCTTCCTTATCCATTTATTTTCTTTTTTAAAAATTTATTATTATTATTATTATTATTATTAGAGTTAAGAGTCTTGCTCTGTTGTCCAGGCTAGAGTGCAGTGGCACGATTACAGCTCACTGCAACCTCGACCTCCTGAGCTCAGGTGATTCTTCCACCTCAGCCTCCCGAGTAGCTGGGACCACAGGTGTGCGCCACCATGCCCAACTAATTATTTGTCTGTTTGTTTTTTGTAATGAGATGAGGTCTTGCTACGTTGCCCAGGCTGGCCTCAAACTCCTGAATGTAAGCATCCTCCCCCCTCAGCCTCCCAAAGTGCTGGGATTACAGGTGTGAGCCACTGTGCCTGGCCCTCGTCTGTTTACTTCTTATTAAAACATCCTGTGATCAAGTTCAGCCATGAGCTCCCAGTGAGAGCAGAGCCCGTTTCCAGCAGGCACAGAGCTCCCTTCAGAGGCAGCCTCGGATACCACTGGGGTCTAAAATGAAACCAGAGTGGCCTAACTTTGTCTCTTCGCTCTCCCCGAGGCCGGGCGTTATGAATATAAAGAAGGGAACTTGTGGGTTTTGAATGTCTTCTTACTAAGGAGTTTGCTGAAAGAAGAACAATTAATCTCTTTATCATAACTGGCTTGGCCACATTTCAATACTGAAAAGAAAAATAAAAAGCCCCAATAGAACAAAACCTTTTGTATTTCTGCCAGCAGAGGATGAAAGATAGACTTGTCACTTTGCGGACGTTTTTGGTGAAGTGTCCTTTTACCTTTTCATTTGTGCGTGGAGGTTTCAGATATTCTGTTGCAAGACAGAGACATTGCTGCCTCTGGTTTGTCTGCCAAAGGTTGTAAAACTCACTTCAGAATCTCTAGGCAGAGGCTAGGAAGTTTGCAGAGAAAGGTTTCAAGGCCAGCGATGCTGCTGGAGGTGACTTACAGCTTAAACATCACCTATCTTGTTCTTCTGCTCCCGTGTCCGCGGGAAATTAATAGTTACAATATACAAGAGTGTGTGTTCACTAACCGTGCCCCGGTGCTATTTGGGACACAGAATTAGGCATCCCCACGGCCCACAGTTAATCCAACTCCTGTCTGTGCCTGCCCTTTCTGCGGCCCCCACATCTGAAAACTGGCTACTGAAGCCAGAAGGAAGGATTGGAATGTACTGGCAAGAGCGAGGGAATTACAGTCTGAGGGCTGGGTTCGAGTCCCAGCTGGTCCACATTCTAGCCCTGTGGCCTTGGGCAAATTAGCCAACCTTTCCATTTCCTCATCAGTAACATGGTGAGAGTGGAAACCACCCCTGAAGATTCATGGGGAAAACCAGATATTGTTTGTGAAAAGTGCATGACGGGGGGTTATACCCACCTTAGACGCTGTTAGTTGTCTCATTACATAGAGGAGATTCCAGGATGCACACTGGGGCTCTTTAGGAAGCAACCTATGTGGCTAAGATGAAATGTAATAGTCCTTCCCATGCCACTCTGGGGTCATGTTTTCCCCTGTGGGCTCAGGGGTCCCTTCTGAGTCATCTCTTGGGAGCAACTTGTACATCTTGAGTGTGGATTAAGAACTCATTTTCGGCCGGGTGTGGTGGCTCAGCCTGTCATCCCAGCACTTTGGGAGGCTGAGGCGAGAGGATCGCCTGAGCCTGGAGGTTCAAGACTAGCCTGAGCAACTTGGTGAGACCTTGTCTCTACAATAAATCACAAAAACTAGCTGGGCATGGTGGCATGCATCTGTAGTTCCAGCTACTTGGAAGGCTGAGGCAGAAGGATCGCCTAAGCCTAGCAGGTCGAGGCTGTGGTGGCCATGAGCATGCCACTGCACTTCAGCCTGGGTGACAAAAGTGAGACTCCAACTCAAAAAAAAAAGTAAAAAGGAACTAATTTTCCAGATTGTCTATATTATCTTTTGTCACCATGACTGCCTTTTCTTTAAGAAGAATGAGCCTGGGCATGGTGGCTCATGTCTATAATCCCAGCACTTTGGGAGGCTGAGGGAGGAGGATCTCTTGAGACCAGGAGTTCAAGACCACCCTAGGCAACATAGCAAGATCTCATTTCTACAAAAAATTTTAAAAATAGCCAGGTGTGGTGATACACGCCCATAGTCCCAGCTACTTGAGAGGCTGAGGTGGGAGGATCACCTGAGCCCAGGAGGTCAAGGCTACAGTGAACTGTGATCATGCCACTGCTCTCCAGCCTGGGCAACAGAGTGAGACCCTGACTTTAAAAATAAATACATAAATAATTTAAAAATAAAAGTAAGAAGAACAAAGGGAGGGAGGGATACCTATGATCAGCAGTGGGGTCACTGCCATGTTTCTGTGATGGGTCACTAAGTATGATGGTCTCCAACTCCATCCAGTCTGCTGCAAAATCCATGATTTTGTTCTTCTTTATGGCTGCATAATACTTGTGGTCTAGACCAAGAAAATGTGGTGCATATGCACAATGGAATTTGCTTCGGGACGTCTCTGCCCTCACAATCCTCACACACCTCTGTGCTTGGGTTGAGGTGGGAAGCAGGAGGAGCCGTGAGACCCTCTGGCAAGACTGGGATTCCAAGGCTGACCTTCAGATCATGCAAAGGTCTGGCCTGGTTTGGGCTGTGCTTATTGGTCTGAAAAGCAGCCTGTCTCAAGATGGGTCATCTGACTTCAGAAATGAATGAAAGACAGAGAGGAGGAGAGAGAAAAAGGAGGAGAGGGGGGAAGAGAAAGAGAGAGGTAGAGCGAGAGGAGGAGAGAGAGGAAAAGAGGAAGGAAAGAGAGAGGGAGAGAGAGAGAGAAAACGCACTAGAGAGCTGCAGCCCCCACAGGCTTTATCTGGCCAGTTCTCCTGGACCAGGAACGAGTCCTGAGGCAAAACGAGGCTACCCTGAAGGACGGCAGGGAATTTTAAGAAGGGAGAGAGGGTTCTCTTGGAGATTAACCCCAGGTTTAGCCTAGTTGAGTCTTGTTAGACATTAAATAAAAAGCCGCGGGGGAGGGGCGCACATGGGGTGCGGGGCCGCTGTGAGTTTCCATCACGGCATCGCGGTGCCCAGGCCTGACATTTCCTATTTTGATAATTGATGTGGCCAAGTTGAAGCTTGTCACCGTGAGAGCGTCGCGCCGTGGCTCTGGTAGTGCCGTGGCTCTGTGAAGAGTGAGAAAAATCAATTTCCACTGTCCGCAAAGGGTTGTGTGATTTATGAGTGCTGGAAGAAGAAATTCTTCATCTCCCGCCCCCTCTTGGCGAGGCCTGTTTTACAGTCGGCTGTCGGGAGGCTCCATCAAAGCGGCTCTATTTGTCCAAAACTTTGGTATTTTGATAACCTTCCTTGACGATTCAGAGGACATCGAACACTCCCAATTTTTATGACCCTCATTTGTTTTTGATTAAGCAATTTCGGGCACTAAAAGACCGTCTGCAAGAGAGCGTCGTACCTGCAGGCCTGCTCACATGGTAGGAAGCATCCCAGGGCTTTAATTTTTCACAACCGCTGGAGGGAGGTGTGTGGAGGTTGCTAGGAAAGAGGGCAGAGGATGGGACTTGGAGTCGACTGGATAGAAATCCTGACTGCCATTGGAAGGCAAGTCAATGTCCGAGAGCCTCCGTCTTGTTATCTGAACAAGGAGTGTGCACAGCAGACAATACTCTGCCTAGATTTCTCCAAGCCTTTTCTGGTGCCCACTCCCAGCCCACCTCTGTGTGCTTTTGCTTCTAATATCTGTACTCGTGACTCCTCCCCCGAGATGCTCCCTTGGTTCCTGGAGCCCCTCTGCCCACCTGCACACACAGCTGGAAGTGCCTGGAAAGTAATGTCCCCGCTGGGCAACCCTCAGCCTGTGGCTGACTGATGTGGGAGTCTGATGGGCGAGCTCCCTTGCTTTACCTCAGGACACACCCCAAGGTGTAACCTACACTCCGTGTTGGCTCAGGCCAAGGTTTCTGATACCAACTCTTCCTGATACCAGCCCCCTCTCAGCTTCCCTTTCTCCCCTGACCCTCTTCCCAGCTCTCTTCCTGAAGACTTCCTTGATACACCACACGAGCCCACATCCTCATCTCAGTCTCTGCTTCTGAAGAATCCCACCTGAGAGAGCGCCCTGCCCGTTTTTTACAAACTATTAACTTGGGTTCAGCACTTCAATGTACCAGGCATGGAATCGAGTGTTTGAAACGTGGGTGGTCTCTTTTAAGGTTGTGATGAGGTCTAGAGACGCACCTTGCACAATGACTAGCACACAAACAGGGACTCAACATACACTGGCCCAGCTGCAACTCGGGGAGAAAAGTCAGGGCGACACACCAGCCTCCCCACTGCTCTCCCCGGTGCCTGCTTGCCCCTTCCAAATCTTTCTCCACCAGAAATGGAGGGATAGTCTTTTCAAACATATCCATCAAACACGGAAGACGCTCTAGTGGCTACTCACCCACACATAAGTATGAAATCCACACTTCCTACCTCAACCAATAGTAGGGCTCAGCCAACATTTTCTATAAAGGGCCAGCCAATAAATATTTTAGACTTCGTGTACCTTATGGTCTTTGTCACAGCAACTCCACTCTGCTGTCACAGCACCAAGGCAGCCGAAAGACAATATGCAAACAAATGGGAGTGGCTGATTGTCAATAAAACTTTATTTATGAAGACAGGCCATGGACCAGATTTGGTGCTCAGGCTGTCATTTGCCAGTCCCTGGTCTACAAGACAGCTGGATGGCACGGGCCCTGTCTTCCTCACCAGCCATCAGCTGTGTCCTGAGTCATGCTCCTTCCCATTCATTTGCTCTGGCCACACTAGCCAGAGAATCCCAGCATGATCCTGCATCGGGCATTTGTGGGGCCGGGGCCCTCTTTCTCTGCATCTTCCAAGTGTCAACTCAAATGCTACCTCTTCAAAGAGACACTCATGAGCCTGCAGACTTCAGCCTCTCTCGTCTCTTTGTCTCTTTGGTAATTCATGCGTTCCCCTAGTCATTGGTTTGGGGTCTGTCCATCCTCCAGGGCAAGCTCCAACACTGTCGGCATCAACGACATCCTACACACGTTCTCCTTGGCCTGTAGCACAGAGCCAGGCACCTAGTAAGTGCTCAATAAATGTGTGCTGATTGCATGGTCCTAGGGGAGCCCTCCACCCACCCTCCCCTGTAAGAAGAGTTTTTGAAGAATGGAAGACATTAGACTGTCAGGTGGTTATCTTGGTTGCCAGGCAAACCTACAAAACCCCAGGTAATCCTCTCTTCTCCTTCCCTGTCAATTACCCCATTAAATGGAACGTCACGTGGGGGATTTGCCTGCGCAAGCCCTCGCTTTTCTTTTCTCAGCCCCAAGCCCAGGACTGCAGACCTCCATTTTCAAGGCTAAAAACACCAAGAGGAAGGCGTTCTCTGAACGTGGCGTTGAGATTACCCAGCTAATTAAAGAGGGATTTAGGAGTTACTTAACATCTGGGTGGCAGGGTTTTTTTCCTACTCAGCTTCCGAAAGGAAGCAGGAATCCTAATGGTCCCGCTCTGTCTGATGCCTCTTCTATGCGACTCCATCCTGCAGCGAGGCAGACCTTCTCCTGAGCTCCTTGGCTCCCAGGCATCTGATGCCTTACCTGGGGACACACCTGTGACACCTGCTCAGCAAAGCTAGCTGGCCTCCAAGAGCAGGACAGCAGCAGCTCCTTTCATTATGTCATACTCGAGGGCAGTGGTTCCCAAGCATCACCAGAGGCTTCGAGGGGTTGGACATGACATGGCCGGCATTCAGCAGGGAGGGGCCTTGAATGCCATGCCAAGGAATGTGAGCTTTCTACTGGCCAGGGGATGTTGAAGCGTTTGACATGGGGCCGTTCCAGGGCTCCAGGTGGGAGGGGATGGGACCTCCCTGGCATGGGGATAGCAAGAAGGAAGAGGAGGAGCCATGTGTGGGCAGGAGTTCTCTAGCCTCAGGGGCCACGGGCTTGAGGGAGGCTGGCCTTGGCCTCAGCACTGGGAACTTGGATTTCATTCAGTGCTGATGGTGGTAATAACAGTACCTACCTCTATGATTGTTGAGAAAATTAGGATAGTAAATGCCTTTAGTTCACTCATTTGTAACAAGTCTTTTATGAACGTCTAAACACCCACTGGGTGCTGTTTCTGGACTGCTTCGTTTAAATGAGCCACTCGGAACTTGGCAGGATGTGAGATTTCAGTGGACTTTCTCCCCGTCCTGGTGTGACCTGGCGTCTCGGTCCAAAGACACCTCTTGAGTTGCCGTATCATCAAATGGAAAGCTGTCGTGTGGCCAGTTCAACAGTAAACAAACAGTATGCAAGAAATGCCTTTAGCCTGGCATAGTGGTTCATGCCTGTAATCCCAACACTTTGGGAGGCTGAGGCAGGAGGATGGCTTGAGACCAGGAGTTCAAGATCAGCCACAAGCAAACTAGATCCCATCTCTACAAAAAAAAAAATAGAAAAATTAGCCAAGCGTGGCACTATAGGCACCTGTAGTCCCAGCTACTTGGTAGCTGAGGCAGGAGGATCGGGAGCTCAAGGCTGCAGTGAGCTGTGATCATGCCACTGCACTTCAGCCTAGGTGACAGAGTGAAATCTTTTCTCAAAAATAAAACAGACAAAAAAATATGTTCACACAAGCCAAGGAGTATTTGTTTATGTCTGTCATATCTATGGATGTTTAGGATAATAGATATTAAAACAAAATGTTTTAATTACGTGTTAATTCATTAGGAATAATACTAATAAACTTGCCAGGTGCAGTGTCTCTTGCCTGTAATGCTAGCACTTTGGGAGGCCGAGGTGGGAGGATTGCTTGAACTCAGGAGTTTGAGACCAGCCTAGGCAACATAGTGAAACCTCATCTCTACCAAAAAATCAAAAAATTACCCAGGCGTGGTGCTCATGCTCAGCTACTCAGGAGGCTGAGGTGGAAGGATCACCTGAGCCTGGAAGGTCAAGGCTGTCGTGAGCTGCGATCGTCGTGATTGTGCCACTGTGCTCCAGCCTGGGCAACATAGTAAGACCCCGTCTCAAAAAAATAAAGAAAGTAGGAAACTCATTACCAAAAAAAAAAAAAAAAAAGCAGTGAACAGGAGAGGGCCCTCTGAGAGCTAAAAGCAAGGCTCCTAGGAGTGACAGCAGTCATCCCAGACAGCACCGGTCGGGAGGCGTCCCATCTCAGGCTGGCTCAGAGGCCAGACACGTGTAGAGAACTCTGAGTGGGTTTATGACTTTGGCTGATGTGGCAGACTGTCCCCCAGACTCCACTCACCTGTGTGCTTGACTGCCTAGGGCCCTGCAGAGAAACAGGCATCAAAGCCAGCACCTGTACCTAGCTGTGGCTTTGGAGAGCACAGGCCTAGGGCAATGCGTTGTAGCTCCTGCCTCAACCCTGAGTCCCCCGCAAAGGCTTTGTTCTTCAGGGGTCTGGTTTCCAGTGTCATAGGTGGGAGCAAGGTTGTGATCCTTGGTAGTTACGCGAGGCAGGAATCGGCCAGATGGACAGGTGCAAATGAACAATGGGCCTGAGCCTCAGTTATGACCCTTTGTTGGGGGAGGTGGGCTGTGACATGGATGCTTGTTGCAGTGTTCTCATGTACTTGTTTCCCTTGTTGTGGGTGGAATACATCACGAGATGTCACAGGGATGATTTCTATAAATGGTGTGGCCTCCTCGGAAAGACCCACAGGAGTAGGGGGACCCATGTTCCAGGTGGCAGTGAGGCCTGAAGGCCTGGGGCCTTCTCATGGGTCTCTCTTCCTGCCGGGCACCCTTCGTACAGATACCCACAGCGAAAACCTTCCGCCTCCAGGCCTTGGCTCCAATGTCCTCTTCTCAAATGAGAATTGTCCTGACCACCCTATGTAAGAGTTTATCACACACACACACACACATACACACACACACAAACTCCTGGTATCTTGTGCTTGTGCGTCCCCCCAGCCTGCCAACCTAGTGTGTGGTTTACTTTGCTATTCATCACATTCTTTGTCATAGGCTTCCGCTCAACAGAGCATAAGCCCCATGAGGGCAGATTGATAGATCTCAAATGCCCAGGGTTCACATGAGGCACTTGTAAATGGATACATGGATGAATAAATGAAGAGTTAAGAGGGAGGGCCTGAATGACTGTAGGACTGGCGGAAGGACTGGAGTAAGGAAAGTGTAGCTCTCCTCTGAGGACAGTCCACCCCAAGATCTGGGCAAGCTCTGCCTCCTGGCTGGGTGGCGAGGGGGGCAGAGGCTGGAGGGAAGGTTCCTGCTTCCTGAACACCTGTTCTGTGCCCATGAAGCCCTGGTGCTTTCTCCAACTGGTGACCTTGAATTCCCGCGCCCCCTCCCCCCAATCCTGTGTGTGATCCTGGGCCTCACCATCCTTGTTTCAGAGGAAAGGAAATGAGACTGGGAAAAATCATGTCCTGCCCACGGCTTGGAGTGCAGGTTTCTTCAACTTCAAATCTGACCTCCTCCTCTGGCCCCAAGACCTCAGCTTCTCCCTCCACACCGTGCCAGGGCACAAAGGCTGCAGCACGGTTGACATTCGGGCCTGGATCCTTCTTTGGGGTGGGGGTGTCCTGCCCAGTGTAGGACACTCAGCAACCTCCCTGGCCTCCACCTGCCAGATGCCAGTCCCATCCCCCCACAATGTGACAACCAAAACTGTCTCCGACATTGCCAAGCGCCTCCTGGAAGGCAAAGTCACCCCCAGCTGCCACTGCTGTAGATGAACTAGAAGAAGCCTTCATTGCCTCTGAGATCCCTCAGAGAAGGGGGAAAGAGTTATTGGTAAGAAGACCAGATCCCCCTGCCGCCCAGGCCTCTGGGTCGTCTCATGATGGGGAAGGCGTGGCCCCAGCCGGGCATACGGCCCTTGTCTTCCAGGTCTGGAGGTGACTGGCCCCTCAGATGCGAGTTTTCCCCTGAACTGTGTTGGTGTGGCCCCTCTGAGAAGCAGCGACAGTGGAATTTCATGTGCGGGAGTTTTCCTGGGGGAAACACCCCGAAGAGTGAAAGGGAGGAGGCAGGGAAAGCCTTGAGATGGGGTGAGGGGCTGACACCTGAGAAAGGAGAGGGGGAAGGAAGAGGTTGGGAGAATGAGCCTCAGACCCCAGCAGTGCTTGGAGAAAGTCTCAGCCAGGCTGATGGGAATCTCCAAGCCAAACTCACCTATTAGAGGGTTAGAACAACAACCTGCGCTAGTCGCAGCTGATGGAACATCCTGGAAGAACCATGGTCTTGGTTGAAACACGGCAGTGGCTGCAAAGGGGAGGCAGCTGTGTCGGTCAGTTACACTCCCACGGCAGATGCACCGAGAGCCATGCTGACCACACTCACACAGAAGCCCATGTGCACTCAAAGGAACCAACACCAGGCTATGACCACCGGCACCATCGAAGGGAGTGTATGTCTTTGGGGTGAGGAGGGTGGGAACCACCCATTGTGCTTCTTTTTTTTTTTTTTTCTGAGTTGGAGTCTCACTCCGTCGCCCAGACGGGAGTGCGGTGGCACGCTCCCGGCCACCGTAGCCTCGACCTGCTGGGCTCTGGCAATCCTTCAGCCTCAGCCTTCCAAGTAGCTGGAACCACAGGCGTGCGCTACCACGCCTGTCTAATTTTTTTTATTTATTGTAGAGATGAGGTCCCGCCAAGTTGCCCAGGCAGGTCTCGAACCCGCGGGCTCAGGAAAATCCACTCACCTCAGCCTCCCAAGGCGCGGGATTACAGGCTGAGCCACCGACCCCGGCTCATCGTGCTTCTTGACCCACATGTTGCAACCATGCCACATAATGGCTTTGGGGACATTAGGAGGCTTGCAATAAGGTCGCATCATTTCCCCCCAAAAATTAAAAAGCCACAGAGACAAGAGCTCTGACTTGTCTTGCACAGACGAGAAACGCAATGGCATCTTCCCAAGAGGCCGGGACCGGGGCCTTCTACCCACCTGCTCTGTGTGGATGCTGTGTGTAGACCCTCTCTGAGATCCTCCTCCCGAAAGCTGACCTCCCTTCCCTGCCAAATCCCCAAAGCCACGCAGTGATGACAAGAAAGGACTCTGGAGTCAGGAGATCTGGGTTGACTGCTCCCTGAGGGTGTGGATTTCAGAAACTTTCTAAAATCCCCTGGGCCTCAGTGACCACATCTGTAAACGGGGCAGATGGCATGCGTTTGTACACATGTGTGCACTTAAGAAGCCCTGCCATGAGGATCGTGCTGGGTCACGAGTATTTTCATACGTCTGTGTGCAGGCGAGCTGAGTTGCAGGACGTCTGAAGGTAGAGGGATACTTCACTCATTCAACACCTATCGATTGCCTTGCCGAGTGCTGGGCACTGTTTCCTCTCCAGACACAGCCGAGAGCCAAATAAGGTCCCACCTGAAAGCCGGGGATTGGGTGTTGCTCCGAAGGGATGTAGAGACGTGTTGGCCCTGGAGACATTGTTTACATTCCAAGGACAGTAAAAACCAAGGAATTTGCCCTTTCCCACCCCAGGGAGACTTTGTTTTTGGGGGGTTTTTTTGAGTTGGAGTCTCACTCTGTCGCCCAGACTGGAGTGCAGTGGCCGCTCCTAGCCACCGCAGCCTCGACCTGCTGTGCTCCGGCGATCCCTCCACCTCAGCCTTCCAAGTAACTGGAACTACAGGCACGCGCTACCACACCTGGCTAGTTTTTTTATTTTATTGTAGAGATGAGGTCTCGCCAAGTTGCCCAGGCGGGTCTCGAACCCGCGGGCTCAGGCAATCCACTCACCTCAGCCTCCCAAAGGCGCGGGATTACAGGCTGAGCCACCAAGCCCGGCTGAGACTTTGTTTACCTGAGAGACTGGGGAAGGGAGGAGGGACAGGGATGCAGCCCCCTCTAGAAGCTTCAAGTCTCACCATCCGGGAACTCCTGCTTCATGGTGCAGCTATTGCTCGTGACCGTGACCTCTGGCCTGCGTGTCTGTGCCCCGTGGGAACAGGGGCCTGGAACACTGGTGCTGCTAAGATGCTCTGTGAGGAATGACTGGTCTCTTCTCTGATCCAGAGACCTTCTATTCTATAAATTCCAAAGCCTAATGGATTGTTGTCCTCTCTCCTGGGAGTGGGGCCATTTGGAATGGGCCTTACTCTCCCGGACGCGTCAGTACTCACCCAGAACTGAGTCAGGGGCTCCCCAAGGAAGCCCCTCTCGCCCCAGCCCATGGTCAGCATGGCAGATACAGGCATCTTCCGCCCATGGGAAATGTAATGTCACTAATCTGTTAATATGCGTCATTATTCTGATATTCTGTAGATAATATGAATGTTGATGCCCAGTTCTGCTGGAGTCATGGAGTGTGCACTCGGTCAGTGTCTATTGCATGATGAGTGACAGGTCCAATTAAAGCAGAGCGAACTTGTTGAAAGAGTATCATGGTGTCCTTGGGTCAGACATGGAGGTCCACACTTTCACACCGCAGTGCAGGCTGCCGGCCTGGCGAGAGTCAGGACCTTGTTTGGCTCTCGGCTATGTCTGGAGAGGAAACAGTGCCTGGCACTCGGCAAGGCAATCGATAGGTGTTGAATAAATGAATGAGTGAAGTATCCCTCTGCCTTCAGACATATCTGCCCTTGCCCGTGCTCCTCCCAGATCTTCAGAGGCTCCCAAGGTCATTTTGAGCTGCTGGCTACCTGCATGAGTGAGGGTCTTCTTGGGCTGAGGCCCCCCACCTCCCTGACATCTCCCATCCTGCATGCCTTTAACCAAGGATGGCTGCTCTCTAAATGCACCCAGCCCTGGTCCTGGGGGTCTCCAGCACTGATGTAAGATGGTCGAACTTCAAGGGGCTGGCGTGGAGCTCTCGAGAAAGACAAAGTGGATTTAGTGCCTCTTCCTCGTTTCCTGGCATTCAGGGCTCCTGCCCTCGCTGAGGCTGGGGGAACCATGAATAAGACGACATTTCCCCGGAGCTGCTCAGCGTGGCAGTGCTGTGACATCCACAGTGGGTACTTCTATATGACAGGAGCCTCCAACTCCCTGAGCAATCTGAGGTCTCACAGACCTCCGCCATGAGGCTCCGGGAAGCCGGTGCCTGTGGGATGAGGCATACCCGTCCCCTCTGTCCCCAGTGACAGCCCTTCAAGGCAAAAGATGAAGACAAGGGAAGGCCTCAAGCCTTCGAGAGATTGTGGTCAAAAATAAAAATAAAAGAGAGGGGGGAAGGGAGGAAGAGAGGAGGAAAGAAAGAATGGTGCATCAGCCGGGCTCGGTGGCTCAGCCTGTAATCCCGCGCCTTTGGGAGGCTGAGGTGAGTGGACTGCCTGAGCCCGCGGGTTCGAGACCCGCCTGGGCAACTCGGTGAGACCTCATCTCTACAATAAATCAAAAAATTAGCCGGGCATGGTAGCGCGCGCCTGTAGTTCCAGCTATTTGGAAGGCTGAGGCGGAAGGATCGCCGGAGCCCAGCAGGTCAAGGCTGCGCACTCCAGTCAACTCAAAAAAAAAGAATGGTGCATCACCCTAGTAGATGATAGCACCTATAATAGCAACGTGTCACCTGGTGCCCTGGGATCACAGAAAGGACGTCACCTTTGTGCTGCATCCTTGGCTGGTCTGTTTCAGCACATTTTCTGAGCACCCAGTACACACCGGGGCAGCATAGGGGAAAACCGCAGTGCTAAGCACCAGTCCGTCGCCTCACGGAGATGCAGTCCAGTGACATCAGCAAAGACAAGCACTTACCTCCCAATAGGAAGCATGTAGCATGGTAGATGGTGCGCCATTGCCTCTAACCACTCTGAACCTCAGTCTCTTCATCGGAACCTGGAGGTACCTATGGTTCCTCTTAGAATCATCGAGAGGACTAGATGACATTTTTATCTGTGCTTGTCCCAGGTGCTCACATGTAGTAAATGCTCAGGAAACTTTACCTATGATTCGAGCAGTTACTGCTATAATGGAGAAACAGACAAGGACTAGGGGAAAATAAAGGAACTATGGGAGAGGGGTGGGGGGCAGTGGATGTCAGAGGTTTTTTTCCTGAAGATCTGCCTTGGTGCCAAATCTCCCATGAGAAGGAATTCTGGGTCCTGACCAGCAGGACGTGGGAGCGCTTTCTGAGTCTTCAATCCTCGTCCTCTGGTGGGGAGGTTAGGACTGGGGGTGGCTTGGCATGATTTGCCTGACAATGGGGTCCTCTTATCTCTCCACAGTTGGAAATTCCCACCATTTATTGGAGTCCCTTCTGCTTTCCACTTGATCTGATGACTGGGAGTGGGAGGGGTGCCCAAGCAAACCCACAGCTGCAGAACAATAGGCCCGTGACAGCTTTATCTGCAAGACCGAAACCAACAGAACCAGAGAAGCCAAAAGAGATAGCTTTGAATCCCACAGGGTAGGAAAGCGCCAAGCTCTTCTTTCCCAGGGGATTTCATTTAGCCGATAGACAAAGCCCTAGGGCACTGGGTGCTTATCCCATTGCAAGGACACAGTAAAGTATTAACTTCGTATTTTGACTCCGTGCAAAGTCAAAATACCATCCCTAGGTCACAGAGCTGGACCAGGAAGCCCATTCTTCCTGGGAAGCCATCTTGGAAGAGAATCTTCTAGCAGTCAGACACCACAGGAAAATGCCTTTTTGGATGGACCTTTGGCGGGGGGTGTCCTATCCACGGACCTCTCTTAGTTTGGTCTCTGCAGCCTCAGTGGACACCAGGTGACAGGAGTAGGTGCCACTTGGCTGACATTGAAAAAGCCTCAACGATTGACGTCTGAGGGTGATCACCTGAAAACTGGACCTTGAGCTGCCAGAATGTGGAACGTGGTGCTGGGGCGAGAGACCAGGGGAAAATAAATGTCACTTTCATCCCAGGGAATATGACATGGGTGCCTATAAAACTCGAGTTTCCTTTCCAAGCCTTTTATTCCACCCAAGGGCCAGTTCAGACACAGGAGGACCAGCTGTGTGTCATCGCCTTCGTTTGGTCTTAATGCTCATATGTATCACCATCGAGATTTAAGTATTTCTTTTTCTCTTTTTTTGATTTTTTTAGTTGGAGTCTCACCCTGTCACCCAGGCTGAAGTGTAGTGACACACTCACAGCCACCGCAGCCTCGACCTGCTGGGCTCCAGTGAGCTTTCCGCCTCAGCCTTCCAAGTAGCTGGAACCACAGGTGTGCGCCACCACACCTGGCTAATTTTTTTATTTATTGTAGAGACGAGGTCTCACCAAGTTGCCCAGGCTGGTCTCAAGCCCCTGGGGCTCAGGCAATCCTCTTGCCTTGGCCTCCCAAAGCACTGGGATTACAGGCATGAGCCACCACACCTGACTGAGATTATTTCTTAATGATCCGAGAGGAAAAAAAACAATTAGAAAGTCCAAGAATCAGCTCTCGCTATGGGATGAATTTCTCCATGTGAGCATTTTTGTAAGGACCATGGATTCCTGTTATAATCAGAGGGGAAAAAAAGCAATATAGAAAAAAGATCTGGGAATGAGGGTTCTGTTTTTACTGCTATTTTGAGACACAATTATTGGTTAGGGAGGAATTTATGAAAATTCTAATACGACTGGTATTGTGGAATGCTTCTTGTAAGCTGGGCATCTCATAGGCAGAGGCTGCATAACTTTGCAACAACTCCTCGTTGTTGTCTGTAGAGGGGGGATCACCTCCCGCCTTCCCCTCCCGCCTCCTCCTCCCGGTGACATGCATGGACACAGAGGCGTTTAGGGAGTTTCACCAGCAAGACCTCATGGTGACATTAGCACTGTCAGCTTATCGAGTGTTGCCTAAGCTTGGGTCCCTGCAATCAAATGCAAGACATGTGAGATTCAAATAAACACAAGGTTTCAGATGGCCACCACTCTCCAAGGCCTCCCAGCCCTCCCTGTTTTTCCTGTGACCCCCTCCTGGAGTGAGGGCCACAGTTTGAGTGTTCCCTATGAGAGCCTCAAGGGTAACAACCATCTCTCTCGTGGACCCGTCAATAATCCCAAAATACAGCTCCGATGCCCGTGGAAACCTGGCAGGGCCCATAAGCCAGTGCATCCTATTGGGAACAATGACTGGGAAGACAGAGCGCGCTCCATCGAAGGAAGCAGTCTCTACCCCCTCCCAGCCAGTGGCAGCTCTGTGGGATGGCAGGCCCAGCGTGGCCAAATGCTTTGCTTTGCTTTTTTTTTTGAGCTGGAGTCTCACTCTGTCACCCAGACTGGAGTACAGTGGCCTCTCCCGGCCACCGCAGCCTCGACCTGCTGGGCTCCGGCAATCCTTCGGCCTCAGCCTTCCAAGTAGTTGGAACTGCAGGCGCGCGCTACCACACCCAGCTAATTTTTTTGATTTATTGTAGAGAAGAGGCCTCGCCAAGTTGCCCAGGCGGGTCTCGAACCGGCGGGCTCAGGCAATTCACTCACCTCGGCCTCCCAAAGCGCGGGATTACAGGCTGAGCCACCGAGCCCGGCCGGGGTGCTTTGCTTTTCAAGAGAAGCTAGGGAGTCAGGCTGCGTGAACTCTTCCAATTTTTTGATCATTGACGATTCCTTCAGAATTGTCATCGGGTACCACCACATTGGGTTGAAGTTGGCCGATGTGCAGCCACCGCCTCCCTGGAGCCTTGCAGAATCCTTCACCATGAGTTGACTTTCCACGAATGAATGAATGATGAGGCACAGAACCCGTGTGAAAGCTCAGCCCTTCAGAGCTGCCTTGCTGCCTGTTACCAGCGGTACAAGCCAGCTGTGCCATCACCGACGACAGGGAGCAAAGCGTCTTTGCGTTGACCCTGTTCTCAGCCTCCCGCTCTGATAAATGTGGCTGGGTGGCTGCAGTTGGGTTTGCTTGGGCTGGAGTCATCAGTGTCCCGCTATCCGAACTGTAGAACCAGGCGACCAACTTGAGGAGGTTTGGAAAGTGACCTGAATGTGAGAACTGCATCTTGGTTAACTTCCCCCCCTCACCCCCCCCTTTTTTTTGACACAGGGTCTCACTCTGTTGTCCAGTCTGGAGGGCAGCGGCGTGAACCCGGCTCACTCTAGCCTTGACTTCCTGGGCTCAATCGATCCTCCCATCTCAGCCTCTTGAGTAGCTGGGACTATAGGCGCATGCCACCACATCAGGCTAATTTTTTTTATTTTTTGTAGAGACTAGGTCTCCCTACATTGCCCAGGCAGATCTCAAATTCATGGGGTTAAGTAATCCTCCTGCCTCAGACTCCCAAAGTACTGGGATTGCCCGACCTTTGGTCAGGTTTTTGCCCTTTCAGGTCCCTAGTATAATGTCTTACCAAGGGTAGGTTTTTGATTAGTGTTTAAGTGAGAACAAGGAACTAATGCGGGTCCTTCGTTTGTTCATTCATTTAGTGAATGTAAATGAACCATCAGTGACCATCCAATGAGGGTTGGCAGTGGGATTCCAGGGGTCCATTTCAGACTTGTCCATTGCTCACAGCACGATGGGCTGGGTAGATGCTGAAGATGGAACCACCACGTGTGCTGGGTGTGGATCATACGCGTCGGGTGTCACTCAGCCTAGGGCTCGGGGCGGCCCCTCTGAGGAGGTCAAGTGGGGATAAAACCAAGGGAACCACGGAAGTAGAAGCCAGCAGGAACGGGATGTGCAAAGGTGCTGGTGCAGAGTGAACTTGGGCCACAGAGGAAAGTCCAGGGAGACAGAGAAAGCCAAGAGATTACAGGAAAGAGTAGAGTGGGTAAAGGTAGAGATGGCAGGAGGCAACCCTGCAGCAGGCCGTGGGGGAAGCCTGGACTTCAGCCTAAGTGGAAGAGGAGGCAACAAAAGGGTTTAAACAGAAATGGGGCCTGGGCATTTGCATCCTAAAAGACCTCTCCAGCTAAAGTGTGGAGAATTGATGTGACAAAGCCAGGGAGGGAGGGATTAGTTTCAAAGCTAATGTGTGTCCAGGCAAGAGGTAGGGTGGTCACTTGGACTTGGATGGGGCAATAGAGACAGGGATGATGCCAAGGATGTAGGAAATAGTAACAGGTGGAATCGGGGAAGCTGGTTGTTGATTGACTGTGGGAAGTCATAAGGAGGGGGTACCATTTGCTGAGAGAGGGAACACTGGTGGTCCTATGGCTGTACAACTCTCTGAGGTGCCATCACTTAGACTACAGTGCGAATGTGTTCTCTGGAGCTATATGACACAGCAGCCCTGGCGGGGTGCAGGGGAGGGGAGAGTTGGGAGGAAGGGACTGACTGAGTTTGGAGTTTAGAAGCCAGCAGAATAACTCCAAAGTCCCGGTTGTGATTCTCCGCCACCGTCAGACAAAAAGTGGTCAAAGTTAGGAAATTGAATTTTCAAAGTAGTTAGGCCTTAAAAAAGAACTGGGCTCCTGATGTTGGTGAGAGAGGTGTGCATTTTCGGTCTTTCAGGAATGACTAAATGGAAACAGTTCTCTTTCCCCAGACAGAGGCAGGAATTAGCTCTGAGGCTAGAAAATACCGAGGAGGAGCGGGAGAGGGAGGAAGGAGCCTTGTGGGCATCGGAAGCCACATGCTGTGCAGGCGTCCTCCGTGTCTGAATGAGCCCATATGACGGGATCTTCTCAAATTCTGGGCGCCCGCCCACTCCCCTGGCCTCACCCTTCCTGCCTCAGGAAGAGGGTGCCCGGTGAGCTGGAATCCCGCCCGGAAGGTCTCACCGAGACCACTGCCACACGAACAACAATGTGCTACAGCAGAGAAGGAAGGCCTGAGGAAGCAAGGAGGTTTCAGACTGCCCGGTAAGGGGATAAAGATACAGCCCCGAACTCCCGCAAGAGAAGGTTCCAAGGAGAAGCGAGACCAGGGCCGTGAGATCATTCTAGTCTTCAAAGCAAATATGGAAGCCAGGCATGGTGGCTCTCGCCTGTAATCCCAGCACTTTGGGAGGCCGAGGACTGCTTGAGCCCAGGAGTTCGAGCCCAGCCTGGGCAACATAGCGAGACCTCGTTGCTACAAAAAATAAATTTAAAAAATTAACCAAGCATGGTGGCACACCTGTAGTCCCAGCTCCTCAGGAGGCTAAGGCATAAGGATCGCCTCTGCCCAGGAGGTTGAGGCGGTGGGGAGCTGTGATTGTGCCACTGAACTCCAGCCTGGGCAGCAGAGTGAGACCCTGACAAAAAAAGAAAAAGAGAAGAAGGAAGGAAGGAGGGAAGGAAAGAAAAAGGGAGGGAGGGAGGGAAGGAGTTCGAGCCCAGCCTGGACAACATAGTGAAACCCCATCTCTACAGAAAATAAAAAAATTAGCCAGGCATGGTGGTGCACATCCATAGTCCCAGTTACTCGGGAAGCTGAGGCAGAAGGTCGAGGCTGCAGTGAGCCATGATCATGCTACTACACTCCAGCCTGGACAATGGAGTGACACCCTGTCTCTAAAAAATAAATTTAAAAAATAAAAAAGGGATGACTTGACATTAAAATGAATAAATAAGACTCCTCTGGCCACTAGTGGGTTAAGCAGGCTTGTGCTGAGTGTTCGTTGACTGAGGGCCCTTGACCTGCCTGACCCCTTGATCTCCCTGCAGAGACATGGAGAGCTCCTGACTCAGATGACACCTTAAGTCCTGGGATACCTTGGCTGCTCCAGTGGAGTCAAGAGGGGACCCGAGAGGCCCTGCCATGTCTAACACAGCTTGACTTTCAGAGTCTCTAGACCCAGCTTTGCAGGCCATGTGCCTCAGCTGGGAGCCTTTCTCTACCAAGGAAGAGAAGGCTGCCAGTGTTCCCCCAGAATCTCCATTCGGGGCACTCCTCATTGGCTTCTGCACGTTGGCTTTTCCCTGCTCAGGGTTTGAGGGGCCCAGGCAGCTCTGCCCATGGGGTCATCTCTCTGCCTTGGTCCCCCTCGCCGGGTGGATGAAATGTCCACGGGCGGCCTCATCTGGGCTCTGAGGAAACACGCCTCTGAGGGTCATGGGCAGCCCTGGTCCGGGCAAAGGCAGCGTCTGACTGGAGAGATGAGGTTGCCCTCTTCTGCATGTGGAAGATGCTTGAAATGACAAGAGGGACCTGCCCCGTCTGCTCTTGTCTGAAACTTCCTCAAGACAGAGATAGCCTAATGTTTCTGGAAGAGAGCTGAGACCGAGATTCCACTGGTCATGGGATGGGCTACGTGGGGATAGTGGGCACGCAGGTAGCTTGGGACCTCACCCATGCTCGATGCCCTTGCTTGCGACGTCTTTCTTTTTTTTTTTTTTTGAGTTGGAGTCTCACTCTGCCGCCCAGACTGGAGTGCAGTGGCCGCGCTCCCGGCCACCGCAGCCTCGACCTCCTGGGCTCCGGCGATCCTTCCGCCTCAGCCTTCCAAGTAGCTGGAACTACAAGCGCGTGCTACTACACCCAGCTAGTTTTTTGATTTATTGTAGAGATGGGGGGGGTCTCACCAAGTTGCCCAGGCAGGTCTCGAACCCGCGAGCTCAGGCAATCCACTCACCTCAGCCTCCCAAGGCGTGGAATTACAGGATGAGCCACCGAGCCCTGCGCTTGCGCGTCTTTCAACAAAGCCCTCCCCTCCCCAGGGTCTCCCTTCCACTAAGGTGTAAAATATAAACATCTGAAGAGAGGAAGACCCATTCCAGCTTGGTCCCTGGGAGGTAAAACAGCCTCAGTTTCCTGATCTGGGACAGCAAAAAACTGATGTTGACTTTATGAGGCCATAGGGGGAGGGATGGAAATGGGGACCCCTGGTCCCCTCCTTGCCGACATGCTGCCATCACTGTGGCTGGCTCTTCTGGGTGGCCAATTGCCTGTTGGCATTGCTTAGCCTGGTCATACTACCCCTGAGAGTGGGCTTCCCCGGGGACATCTTGAATGATCCCAGCTTCCCCGGGACTTGCAGTCAGCCCAGTGCAGGCCAGGCCTGGTCTCCACATCTCCAAAGAAAACACCACATTTCCAGAACTGATGTTGCCAAGGGGGGCTTGAAGAGTTGTCAGCATTCATTGTGAGAAAGTGGTCCTCACTTCCAAAAGCCTCCAGCCTGTCCTCCTGCCAACAAGAACGCCTTTCTGTGCTGGTCACCTGTGCTACAGCCATGTTCTTTTTTTTTTTTTTTTTCTTGGTTTGAGTCGGGGTCTCCCTCTGTCTCCCAGCTGGCACGATCACTACTCACCACTGGGTTCAGGCAATCCTCCTGCCTCAGCCTCCTGAGTAGCTGGGACTATAGGCGTGTATCACCATGCCCGGCTAATTTTTATTATTTTTTGTAGAAATGAGGTCTCGCCATGTTGTCCAGGCTGGTCTCGAACTCCTGGGCTCAAGTCATCCTCCCACTTCGGCCTCCCAAAATGCCGGGATTTGCAGGCATGAGCCACCGCACCTGACCGCCATTTTCAGCTTTGTATGAAGTCAACCAAGGTTCCAGAGCAAGACCCATGTGCTCTTTCAGCCCCATCAGCTTTTGCATCTTCCCTAACCCCTGGCTTCCTTCTCTCTTTACTTTTCACCCTGTGGTCCTGAGAGGCATTTCGGGGGGGAGTGGGGTGGTGAAAGTAGTCTTAGAGCCTGGCAGGAAGTGGAACTCCAGCTCTGTGGGCCCGGCTTTGTGGCTTACTTGCGTCTGTTCTTACTTCTCTTCTCTACAAAATGGGATCATAATGCCAACCCCACAGACTCGTTAAGAGGATTAGAGGCCGGGCGCAGTGCCTCAAGCCTGTAATCTCAGCACTTTGGGGGGCTGAGGTGAGGGCATTGCCTGAGCCCAGGGGTTCAAGACCAGCCTGGGCAACTTGGTGAGACCTTATCTCTATAATAAACAAAAAAATTAGCCAGGCGTGGTAGCGCACGCCTATAGTTCCAGCTACTTGGAAAGCTACTTGGAAAGCAGGCAGAAGGATCACCTGAGCCCAGCAAGTCAATGCTGGGATAGCCGTGAGCGTGCCACTTCACTCCAGCCTGGGTGACAGAGTGGGACTCCAACTCAAAAAGAAAACTAGGTTTTATGTTTCAAGAGGTGAAACAGAGAACACAGAGGCATCCTGAGTACAGCCTCTGTAAACTGGTCAGAACCAGTCCACAGTCAGTGATCTCTCATCAGAAAAGAATGCTGGTCAGTGGTCGCATTGAGATGGCAAACAGGGAGGGGAGTCTGGCAACACTTTCAACATGCTGGTGGGTTTAACCCTTAGGAAAGAAAGTCTAACGGCAATTAGAGAGGAAAGGAATATTACAAAGTATGTCCACCCTCCCATCCTGTCATGGCCAGGAACTCAGTTTTTGAGTTTTCTCTAGGGGCCTCTTGGCCAAGAGGGAGTCTGGCCCCCTCCATTTTAGGTCACAATTCCTCATCTCCTCAAGGTCCTTGGCAAACTCCCAAGGTCCACACACATGTAGGGACTGATTATCTGATGTTTCCATTCTCTTTTCCTGCATAACAATCAACCTCCTAACGACTGTAACCCTAACACTAACCTTCGCCCTAACCCTAGCACTAACAATAGACCTAACCCTAACCCTCAACCTAACCTGAAACCTAGCCCTAGCCCTGACTTTAACACTGAACCTAACCCTAACTCCTACTCCCTAACCCTAGCCCAGTGGCTTAAGACAACCACCATTTTATTTGTTCATAGTTCTGCAGGTCAGGGATCCCAACACACCTGGGCAGGGCTTTTCTCTCCACATGGCATCGGCAAGGCCTCTCGTGGGGTTACATCTGGACAGCTGCTGGGCTGAATGTTGAAGACAGCTTCACTCGTGGGTCTGGCACATGGGTGGGAACACCAGGAGTCTGGGACCTGGCTCTTCCTCTCTGCCACATGCAGAAAGTGACTACCTTGGGCTCCTTTTTCGTGGTGGTGAATTCCCGGAGTGAGTGCAAAGGTGGAAGTGGCAGATCTCTGAGGCTTAGCCCCAGAAGTCACCCAATGTCACCTCCCCATGTTCTACTGGCCGAAACAAGAGACAGGGCCCACCCAAATCCGAGGTCGGGGAAATGGTCTCCTCTCCATAGGCCACACACACCACAAAGACCACGTGGGTTGGGAAACACCGTTGCAATCACTGTTGGAAGCACAACCCACTGCATCCAAGGTCTCAATTAGTTTGGCCAGCAAGAGTCTGGCCTCCTGCAGGCCACAGAAGGTATGACTCCTTCATACATCCTGCCTCTAGGAGGCAGTGTGGACTCCTCTGGCTTCCCTCTGGGGCTTTCCTTGTGATTTCTGGCTCCCAGCCCTTGGTGCTGGAGGGTAGAACCAGAAGCTCCCGGGGCCTTTGCACGTGCTGATCTCTTGGATGACATACAGGGCTTGCCCCTTGCTGCGGGAATCTTCTGACTATATTTACCTCTGAATTTAAGAACCATGATGAACTGGAGTTGGCCCCCAACTCCCTCGCGGAAATACTCAGCAAACAAGATGTGTGTCTGCAGGGCAATTGCTTTCTTTTTGATTTCCTGGGCTGATGACTATTGATTATCTGCTGTGCACTTTGGTAATTTCCTGTTGACAGTCTCCCTTCTTGGAACAGTTCCTGGGAAGGGTCTGGTTTTGTTATTTTTTCCTGGGATTAAGGTGCTGT
>CAUYQG010264889.1:0-11676 GCA_963574415.1 Tarsius wallacei
TTGGTGAGACCTCATCTCTACAATGAATCAAAAAAATTAGCGGGGTGTGGTAGCGCACGCCTGTAGTTCCAGCTACTTGGAAGGCTGAGGCGGAAGGATCGCCGGAGCCCAGCAGGTCGAGGCTGCGGTGGCTGGGAGCGGTCGCTGCACTCCAGTCTGGGCGACAGAGTGAGACTCCAACTCAAAAAAAAAATGTAAATACCATCTCCTCCCCCCAAAAAGACTCAAACTAATCCTATACAAAAATGTACAGTCTTGGCCCAGGCAAGTTGGCTCACACCTGTAATCTCAACACTTTGAGAGGCAAAGATGGGAGGCTTACTTGAGTCCAGGAAGTCAAGGCTTCAGTGAGCTGTTGATTGTGCCACTGCACTCCAGCCTGGGCAACAGAGTAAAACTCTGGCTCAAAAAAAGTACAGTCTTAATGTCATGAACTACTATATGTCACCTCACATATATGAAATACACATATATGGAGACTTCTCTCTTGGTGACAGTCATTTTTACAACCTTAAATACCACCTGTCACCTAACAACTCTGAGTTTCTCTCTCCAGTCTGACTGCTTCTTGAATTCAAGCTCGTCGACCCAGCTGCCTACTTGACATAACCAACTGGATGCCCAACAGGCATCTCAAATGTAGTGACACCCCAAGAGGAACTCCTGACCCTCATTCCCCCACCCACCCAACACCTAACTCCTACACTCTGCATTGCAGTAAAAGGTAATTCCATTATTCATTCACTCTCACTGGGGCACACTTGACCTCTCACATTGCACATCTAATCCAAGGGAAGACCCAGTCAGTTCCACTTTCAGACACTGACAGAACCTGACCTTTCCCCCAACGCCACTGCCCTGGTCGGAGCATCACAGCCTCATCTAGATTGGTGCAATCAACCCCACCTAGAATCCCTGCTCCCTATCTCCTTCAGCCACTCCAGCTAGTCACATACCCTCTGCATCCCTTGACCCCTTCTCTGTGTGGTTCTTCTTCTCAGCACTTACCACCATCTAACATATCTGTATTTACTTTTTTAGCTTATCTCTGGTTTGCCTCCTCCCACTAGAACATAAGTTCTAGGAGGGCAGGGATGTGCTTTCTGTTCACTAACATATCACCGTCACCAGGGACTAGAGCACCACCTAGCACAGTGTGTGCTCAATAAATATTTGTTGAAGAAAGAAGGAAACACTAAGGAAAAGGCTTACTAGTGAATGCCTTCCATCATCTTACTGACTGTCCTACAAGTGAATTTCTTAGTCAAGCCACTGAAATGTGAAAGGAACATATGGTGCAAGAAATAACATCCTGGTTTCCTTTTATTTCCCAGAGACACTATTAGCCCTTTGACTTTGAATGATTCTGGCAAAAAGTTGCCATCTGCCACTCCTCTCAGACTCACCACCACCACCACCACCATCACCACCACCACCAGTGTTATTCTTGGCTTCCAAATCCATGGCTGGTCCAACATGGTGTGTTTCTAATTTTTCAATCTAACCTACACGGACAATAGCTGACTCTAGAAAGATTAGCCTATGAAAGATCAAAAACAAGCCTATAACACAAAATAACACTGTATTCCCCTAGAAAATAATACGCAGGATCCAAAGAAACTGATTTATCTTCAAACAACTTAGGCAAATTCTTTCACAAACGGTGCCACAAAGAAGTAACTATATGGCTGAGCTGTCATTAATTCAGTTGTTAAATCTTTATGTTTTTTAATTACAAGACAACACAAGTTTGTTGTAAAAAGGCATTTGCAACACCATAAATGCAAAGTAAGCAAAGTGTTCTCTTATTCCACCTAAATCTCAATTCCCCAGAGATAACAATTTTGGTCTAAAATTCTTCCAATTTTTTCTGCAAATACACACATAGATACTTTTGTTTTACAAAAATGGGCTCATACCATACAGACCATCCCCAAATTGCTTTTCCCACTTACAACAATACAGACATCATTCCGTGTTAGGATTTTAAAGTAGGCCTGGCAATAAACATGTGCCCTCTGGACAGACTTTCTATAGCAATAGTTTCCAAACTTTTTAATCTCAGACCCTCATTACACTCTTGAAAATTACTAAGCCTGGCGTGGTGGCTCATGCCTGAAATCCCAGAACTTTGGGAGGTGAGAGCAAGAGGAGGGCTTGAGCCTAGGGGTTCAAGAACAGCCTGGGCAACTTGGTGAGACCTCGTCTCAACAATAAATTAAAAAATAAGCCAGGTGTGGTGGCGCTCGCCTGTGGTTCCAGTTGCTTGGAAGGATCACCTGAGCCCAGCAGGTGGAAGTTGCAGTGGCCGTGATTGTGGCCTGGGTGACAGTGAGACTCCGACTCTCCCCCCCAAAAAAAGAAAAGAAAAGAAAATTATTGAAGACCCCAAAGAGCTTACTTTATATAGGTTATCTCATCAACATTGTGATATTTACCATATTAGAAATGAAAACTGAAATTTTAAAATATATTTGTTCATCGAAAATAAATTTTTCTTTTTTTTTTTTTTTTCTGAATCAGAATCTCACTCTGTCACCAAGACTGAAGTGCAGTGGTATGATCAGGGCTCACAGCAGCCTTGACTTCCTGTTTCAGGTGAGGCTACAGGCACGCACCACCATGCCTGGCTAACTTTTTTTTTTTTTTTTTTGAGTTGGAGTCTCACTCTGTGGCCCAGACTGGAATGCAGTGGCCGCTCCCAGCCACCACAGCCACCTACTGGGCTCCGGCGATCCTTCCGCCTCAGCCTTCCAAGTAGCTGGAACTACAGGCGCATGCTAGCACGCCCAGCTAATTTTTTGATTTATTGTAGAGATGAGGTCTCGCTTGCCCAGGCAGATCTCAAACCCACGGGCTCAGGCAATCCACTCACCTCAGCCTCCCAAGGCGCGGGATTACAGGCTGAGCCACCGAGCCCGGCTTAATTTTTTTTTTGAGTTGGCATCTCACTCTGTCGTTCAGGCTGGAGTGCAGTGGCACACTCACTGCCACACCAGCGTCAACCTGCTGGGCTCAGGAGATCCTTTTGCCTCAGCCTTCCAGGTAGCCAGAACTACAGGCACGCACTACCATGCCCAGCTAATTTTTTTAAAATTTATTGTAGAGATAAGGTCTTGCCAAGTTGCCCAGGCTGGTCTCAAACCCATGGGCTCAGGCAATCCACTCACCTCGGCCTCCCAAAGTGCTGGGATTACAGGCTGAGCTACCAAGGCCGGCCAATTTTTTAATCTATTGTAGAGACGAGGTCTCACCAAAGTTGCCCAGGCTAGTCTCGAACCCCTGGGCTCAGGCAATCCTCTTACCTCGGCCTCCCAAAGTGTGGGATTATAGGTGTGAGCCACAGCATCAGGCAAAAAATATTTTTATTATTACTGGAAAATAACTGTTCCCCCCCGCAAAAAAAAAATAGACTTTCTAGATAATTGTAGATAAGTATTCTTTGATGCTACACCAAAACTCAGTGAACGTCAGTTACTTTTTTTTTCTTTTGAGTCGGAGACTCCCTGTCGCCCAGGCTAGAGTGCAGTGGCATACTCACAGCTACCACAGCCTTGACGGGCTAGGCTCAGGATATCCTTCTGCCTCATCCTTCAAAGTAGCTGAAACCACAGGCATGCGCCACCACGCCCGGCTAATTTTTTTGATTCATTGTAGATAAGGTCTTGCCAAGTTGCCCAGGCTGGTCTCGAACCCTTGGGCTCAGGCAGTCCTCTCACCTCCACCTCCCAAAGTGCTGGGATACAGGCATGAGTCACCGGGCTCAGTCCAATGTTACTTTCTTAAAGGTTGGCTGCCATGTAAAATTTGAAAACCATACCAATGAATAGTATTCTGTTACATTAAAACCTACTGTCTGTTTTGCACTTTGAATGAATCTTTTACCTGTGCATGATTTTATATCATGTATTGATCATTTGGAAAATACTGGTTCACTGATTTATGTACATCTTCCAGATAATACATTTCATTATAGATATTAACGTATCACACCTAGCCAGGTGTGGTTGCTCACACTTGTAATCTAGCACTTTGGGAGGCTGTAGCAGTTAGGATTGCTTGAGACCAGAAGTTCCAAACCAACCTGGGCAACACAGCAAGACCCTGTCTCCACTCTCCCCAAAAAGTTTTAAAAAAAGAAAAAAAATTTGAAATATCACATCTGTAAATATTACCACAAATCTCTATATCACAGTGGCAGATACAAGTTCTCCAGAATCCTAATTTTCACTAGAAAGCTAAAATTTTATCACTGGCAACAAATACTACCTGCTGTTTTCCTTGAAAGGAGAGATTCTTTCATACAGTTTTTAGTCTGAATAACCATAGTTTGTCATTCACAGTTTCAAATAAAAATGATAGTTCATGAAAAAAGTGGCCAGTTTGGTTTGCCACTCAAACAACTGCCCAAGTGTTTTTCCTAGATATAACCATCATACCTCAGTGTACACAGTAGAAGTGTTTTATGTATACTTCCCATTTGTCCCACATAATATTAAAAAGACATATACAAAAGGGTCAAGATAGGACATTAGTCATTGCTGCTGTTTCATCAGGGACATTCTTAAGTGAAAACTGAAATTTTTTAATTAAAATTTTTTTTTAAATTTTATTTTTCCTGTGAGTTTACGTCACAAAGAATATAATGGCTACTGTACAGCTAGGTGCCACAGTCTTGATTCATGCTAAGACACCTGCTTTGATTTTTTTGCACAATTAGCATTAATGTTAACACAGTAAAAGAGGCAAACAGCCTGTAGCCCCAGCTATTCAAGAGGCTAAGGCAGAAGGATCGCCTGAGCCCAGGAGGTAGAGGCTGCCACTGCACTTCAGTCTGAGTGACAGAGTGAGACCTCAAACTCAAAAAAAAAAAAAAAAAAAGGCAAATAAGATCATAGTATTTATTAACATGAAAACAGTTTTAACCTCTCAACTCCTGAAGGGGTAACAGGGACCCCCCTCTAGGGAACTACACTGTTCTATACTAGTTTCCTAGAAGTGAGATTACTGGGTCAGTGGCATACGCATTTCAAATTCTGGTAAATTCCACCAACGCTCTCCAAAAACTATGTACCAATTTTTACTTTCGAGTCAGAGTCTCATTCTGTCGTCCAGGCTAGAGTGCAATGGCACACTCACAGCCACCGCAGGCTCAGGTGATTCTTCCGCCTCAGCATTCCAGGTAGCTGGAACCATAGGCATGTGCCACTATGCTAATTTTAATTTTTTTATTTATTATAGAGACGAGGTCTTGTTAAGTTGCCCAGGCTGGTCTCGAACCCCTGAGCTCAGGCAATCCTCTCACTTCTGCCTCCCAAAGTGCTGGGATTATAAGCATAAACCACTAGGCCTGGCTCACTTTCTAAGGCTGCATGACCATCACTAGTTAAAATGTAAATAATTCACCTCTTAAATCCTGTATTTGGGAAGTATCATAACACATTACCATATTTGCCTGCCTTAAGCCAATATTAAAATACAACTAATGTTTCAAAGCAAAGTAAAATCCAGGTATCCAGATTTATGTAGATGAAGTGAATATTTTTCTGTAAGAAAGTGAAACCTCTGCTGGTTAATGATAGTCTCAAATTTTTTTTTTAAAAAAGGGCCAGACATAGTGGCTCATACCTGTAATCCCAAAACTTTGGGTGACTGAGGCAGGTAGATCACTTGAACCACAGTTTCAGACTAGCCTGGACAAGGTAGTGAGACCTGGTCTCAATGCTTTTTTTTAATATTATTTAAAAAACAAAGAATCACCTCAACTGCCCAATGCAAGTTCATCCAACAGAGGCCTTCTGTTAATTTGTTACTGCAGTCACCCATTGTAAGAGGTATTGGTAGCCGGGCTCGGTGGCTCAGCCTGTAATCCCGCGCCTTGGGAGGCTGAGGTGAGTGGATTGCCTGAGCCCATGGGTTCAAGACCCGCCTGGGCAACTTGGCAAGACCTCATCTCTACAACAAATCAAAAAATTAGCCAGGCGTGGTAGCGCGCGCCTGTAGTTCCAGCTACTTGGAAGACTGAGGCGGAAGGATCGCCGGAGCCCAGCGAGTTGAGGCTGCGGTGGCTGGGAGCGGCCACTGCACTCCAGTCTGGGCGACAGAGTGAGACTCCAACTCAAAAAAAATAATAATAATAAGAGGTATTGGTGACTGAATTTCAAAGTACAGGCCATTTGTGCACTTCATACATTTGCTTATAGGGTGGGTAGGCAGGTTCAATTGATATCTTAATATACAGGACACAGACTGAAAAATGCCAGGCTGCAACAGTGCAAATAAGACACTAATTAATTGGTTCCAGATGTCAATCTAAGCTGACCCTTAGCTTTAACTTCACACAAGTGAACAATACAATATGTACTGTCAACACTCAAATGCCAAATATGTTCATAAAAATATCAAAGACAACCTTTACTGCCCCAAATGTCATTTTAAACAGGGAGAGAGAAGGCTGAAAGCTCCATCAATGAGGAAAGGATTACTCCTTATGGAAATAACTAACTAGAAGTTGTGTATCCTCAGCTCACAAGCAATGCAGCTGCCCCACTGAATTTTTCCCACATAGCTCCAAAGCGAGTACTTTCAAGTCCTACTTATGATTGAAAAGGTCAAGGATCTTAGTGTCAACCAGTATTTATGACTCTTAACCTTTTGGGGAGCACAAACCACTTTGAGAACATGATAACAACTCTCTGCAGACAAACTAGAAAAGAATCTATGCATGTAGAAAAGCCCAAGACTTCAGAGAGAGCAGAAATCAAAGAAGTATGTATCCTAAGAAACTCCTTAAGTCCAACTGCCTCAGGAAACTGAGTCCCCAGAACAGTAAAATGGCTTGTCCAAGGTCAACAGCGAATTGGAACTAGTGAGACAAGAAATAAGCAACTCAAATTTTGAATAAAGCCATGCAGAGGCATGAAATAACTTTTTCTTATACAAAGAAAGTTCCACCAGAAACTAAGAGATAATTACGGTAACAAAAGTGTTAAGTAGAATTGGAAGGAACTGACACAAGTACTGTAGTTCAAAAGATCCTTGATGGTCTAAACTGAATGTATAAAGAAAAATCATGACCAGAAATCTTGAAAAGCACTCACCATGTTCCACAAACACATTGCAGTGTGGACCTCCATGCCTCGATGATTCCTTCTTCCCTGCTCCTTTGATAAAGTGCAGGGCAGGCAAACTTGGCCTTCTTTGGTCCCCAAGAACTTTTCCAGGCTGTTGCCCCATAAAGTAACGATAGGCACCCCTTTCCAGAAGAGGGTTCAAGATCTTCCAGAACAGTCAATGAGCTTAGAAGAAAAATGGTATCTATGTGGGATTTCACATTCACCACATCTCAAATCAGAAATTGAGGTCAATCACAGAAGGACATCTTCCATACCAAAAGGGACCACATTTTTTAGGCTGATGCATGTAAACAGGAGTTCCAAGAATTTTCGCAGTTTATCTATTTGAAGTCATGTAATTGCTAAGCTACCCAAAAGTTTCTTGAAGTATATCTTACTGGCTGAATAACAATTTTTTTTCAGGAAAAAACACCTAAACAGAAATATTCACAAGGGATACTGAAAAAGGTCAATAATACTAAAGTCATTTCGGTTCCCACACATAAGGAAACGTTGATGGTCTTTGGACGCGCCTCCAGAACTTTCCCTGTGGAAGTCACCAACCCCCTATCTTAGTTTCTTCATCTTCCAACAAATTTCCTGCCGAACTGCTGCCGCTCTCGCTTCTCTACTCTGCTCTCCGGAAAAGGACACGGGTCACCCAGATTTCAGCAAAAGTTTGCCCTCGGCTCTGACGAAAAGGAATGCATTGCCAGCAACTTTTAAGTCCGCTTTTTAAAAGGCCTGTGAAACCAATCCAGACCTTTCCTCTGCATTAAAGTTTTTGGCTGAGTTGAGACTAAGGGGGCCGTAGGTGACATTGGAAGGAGTCAGGGCATTAGAGGCCCGCGGGAGCAATCTGGGGGAAAGGGGAGGCCACTTGACAGCAGGGAGGGGATTTGAATGGGGGACTCCAGGGCCTAACTTGGGGCCAGGATCCGGAGCCGGAGGCGGTTCTGGCCAAAAGAGAGCTGCTGGGGCGGGGCACGGGCGGCTTACTCCGGGGCGACGCTCCTCCACGCCTCAGGAAGCGGGGTGTCCCGGGTCTGGGGAAACAGAAACCACCACCAGTGTCCCAGAGCCGTGGCGGGGCGTCCAGGGACGCAGGACTCCCGCGGCCCCGACGGCGGACGACGGGCGCAGGGCGGGGGGAGGCCCGGCCGCCTCAGCTGCCCCGAGCCCGGGGGTCTCTGCCCGAGACACCCCCTCCCCCGGCCCCGGACGCTGCCACCACCACCGCCACCGCCACCAGACAGTCACATCCCCCGAGTTCCGCCGGGGCACCCAGCGTCCCACTGCCGGCAGGGCCCGTGGCCAACGGAGGGGCTCCTCAGCCGCAGGACCCGGGAACCGGCGCCGGCTCCAGCGCTGCTCAGGCACAGACACCGACCCCCGCAGCCGCCATGATGGATTACGAGCCGCTCCACAACGAGGCGAGGCCCCGCCCTCGGCCCCGCCCCCGGCGACGTCCGGAGCCCGCCTCGCGGGGACCGGGATGTCCCCGGCGCCGCTTTCTCGGGGCGCCGCCGCGCCTTCCGGCTTTGGTCTCACTGCCTGCGAGCGCCCAGCCCGGAACGACCTTTTAAATGTGGCTTCCTTGAGCGCAAGGTGAGTGGTAAGGAAGCACCCGCCTCCTCTGTACTACCATTGGTCTCCGAGAATCCGGGTCAGGCCCCTCTCCGCCGTCCCATTGGCGGATGCGGGCAGTAGGGGTAGAGCTCCCGGCCAATCGCTTTCGGTGTAGTAGCGGTGCATGCCGGGAGTTGTGGTCCCACGGCACCCGCGCGGGCTGGCAAGCCGGGAGACTTCTTGCCCCCTGCTCCCGACCCCTGAGTGGGCCCCGCCCTCCTGGGGGTTGGTGGACTCTCGCCGGCCTCTCCTCTGCTGGCCGGCGTCTCCACAGTGCGAGCAGTAAGCCCGGGGAAGAGCCGAAGCAAGGGAAAAACTGCGGATTGGATTTTACTAGGACCGGAGTTGGATTATGTTCTCGAGTCTCAAAGGGAGAAAATTTGGCTTGCTCCAGGAAACCAAGGTATTTGGCGCCTTTCACCCCTTCACCCTCCAAAATGCTATTAGAACTAGCAAGAAATATGCCGATGGAAAGCATCGACGTATTGCTAATTCAGTTGTTTGTTTCTTTGGGGCATCAGGAGGCTTACTCATTAAAGAAGCAGCATTTGTTGGGAGGGTATGCCAGGCGCAATCATAGATGTCTGCGCTGGAATGAAGCCTTACGATTAAACATTTCACAGGTGAACACGAATTCGCATAAAAACACCCTCTGTGTTAACTGAGGAAATGCCCAGATGACTGGGTTTAGCAGGCCTACAGAGCTAGCTAATGACCCAGACATGCCAAACCCACACCTGTCTCCTCCAACTAAAAAGCACCCTGGTCCCCTATCCTCCACTCTCCACAGCTCCTCAGAGCAGTGCCCCTGACTGGGATGCACCCCTTTCTAGGGGGATCCACTCATCACAGCGCCTACTCTACATCCAGCACTGTTTAATACTTTCCAACACCTGTACTATCTCATTTAATCCTCATGGTAGCCCAATGAGGCATGGAATATTATTTGCCATTACACAGATGGGAAACATTGAGACATGACTTACCCAAACAAAGTCACTTGGTTATTACGTGGCAAAGTCAATTGTAGCCCAGATTGACCTTGCTCCAAAAACTATTTTTCCACTGTACTGACAGTGTCAACTAACTGTTGACCACTGTACCATTCAGTATCAAATAACTGTTGAGATAACTGATTTTTCAGAAGTTGTTACTGATATCAGGAGGAACCACAGCTGCATTGATTGTTGTACATTTGGCTATTGTATTAAGTATTGTAGAAATGTTTCTGCTGGACTGAGATGGCATTTATTTTTTATATTGGCTTCAAGAAGGAAAGTCACTTAAAGGCACTGAATGTGAGGCATATGAAAATGTGTGCCCAGACAGCACTGGAATTTATAAATCTAGGTGTTAACTGGTTTAGCTTTGTTCACTCTCACAAAATAATGTGGCCGACAATCTCTGTCCTGATGGGTAGGGTCATTCTTCAAACCTCAATGCCCTTGTTCCCCTTTGATAATTTACCCAATATCTTATCCCGATTACTAGCCTAATTTTTCTTTTTGGAGACCATGCTTTCTTCTTTATTCCTATTCAGGCTTTAATAATTTTCTTCACATCTTCATTCTTCATTCTCTAGTTTAGCTAAAAATTAGGCAATCAAATCAGAACTCCCAGCCAGGCTCGGTGGCTCAACCTGTAATTCCAGCACTTTGGGAGGCTGAAGCGAGTGGATTGCCTGAACCCGCGGGTTCAAGACCAGTCCCGGTAACTTGGCGAGACCTTGTCTCTACAATCAATCAATAAATAAAAATTAGCTTGGTGTGGTAGCGCGCACCTGTAGTTCCAGCTACTTGGAAGGCTGAGGTGGAAGGCTCGCTGGAGCCCAGCAGGTAGACACTGGGGTGGCTGTTGAGCGTGCCACTGCATTCCAGCCTGGGCAACAGAGTGAGACTCCAACTAAAAAAAAAAAAAAATCAGAACTCTTCCTAATGAATTTTTCTGAACCATCGATTTATTTAAAAAGCAGGGATTGAGCACCTGGGTGCCAAGCACTGTTCTTGGTACTAGGATACAGCAGTAGGGGGGAGAAAACTCATCTTGTCCTCATGGCGTCTACAGAGAGGAACAGACAGTAAGCAAAGTAACAGTCCAAATAAAAGATCAGTCTCAATGCTGGAAATTGAATTTCTGATTCATAACCTTTTACAATCAGTAGAACCGATCCTCTAGAGGATTATTTTGACACCTTCCTAGAGTTGAAATCTATTCCTGATTCATAGTTGCAAAGGGGCTTAATCAAGTCACTATAATTCTCTCAATTGATTTGTTCACCTGTAAGTCAGGGGCATCATAGCTCACAAAGTTATTATGAGGATTAAACTAGATCTCGCTTGGTTTGCCACAAAGATTGTGACTATACTTCACGACTGTCAGAGCAGAGGCCAACTGCACTTGATCTAAAGGCTTAATCCCAATTCTCCATATTCCACTTCCAGTTTTCTAGTTTTAGGTGAGCTCCAAGTCCAGACTGTAATACTTCTTCTAGAAGATGCACTGTACTTTTAAAGTTCCTGTATAATACTGCAGAATGATATATTTAAGGACTTAAAAACTCGAAATCCAAGAATCCAAAGCCCAGTAAATGCCTGATAATCGGCAGAAAATTAATATTGTCAAATGTTGAGTAAATCACTTTATGTTTTCTTTTTTTTTTGAGTTGGAGTCTCACTCTGTCACCCAGACTGGAGTGCAGTGGCCGCTCCCGGCCACTGCAGCCTTGACCTGCTGGACTCCGGCGATCCTTCCACCTCATCCTTCCAAGTAGCTGGAACTACAGGCGCGCGCGACCACGCCCGGCTAATTTTTTGATTTATTGTAGAGATGAGGTCTCACTTGCCCAGGCAGGTCTCGAACCCACGGGCTCAGGCAATCCACTCACCTCAGCCTCCCAAAGGCGCGGGATTACAGGCTGAGCCACTGAGCCCGG
>CAUYQG010264891.1:0-36643 GCA_963574415.1 Tarsius wallacei
TTCCAAGTAGCTGGAACTACAAGGCACGCGCTACCACGCCCAGCTAATTTTTGATTTATTGTAGAGATGAGGTCTCACCAAGTTGCCCAGGCGGGTCTCGAACCCTCGGGCTCAGGCAATCCACTCACCTCAGCCTCCCAAAGGCGCGGGATTACAGGCTGAGCCACCGAGCCCGGGTAGGATTATTATTATTATTATTATTTTTATCATACTAGAACACTACTGAACCCCATTAGCCTTTTGTTTATGTTACTAAATTAGCACTCAATACAAACTTCATTTTGTTTTTGTGGTTTATTTTATCTACTATACTGGATTAGATGCTATTTGGTAGTAGAGACCCTGTTGTATAAATCTTTGTATCTGTGACACATGGTAAATTGTCATATTCATACAAAGTGTTTGTGATATTTAATTGGTATTTAGATATCATAGTTTTCTGTGAAGTACAAATGAGCCAGTGTTCTTAGTACTCCAATCTTTTGATATAATAGGTTCAGTCCAAGCTTGAAGTTTCCTTATTTTGAAACTTCCCTGCCCTTTCACATGAATTTTATCATTACTTATTTGTTTGCTTTAGTGTTAAATATTTTTAAAAATCTTTATTTTTGGAAGCATGCATTTGATTAAATGTTTATGAATTTGTTTAACAGGTATTAATATAATACTATGATGATATTGATCAGGAGATTGAGAGGCAATATATGGAATTTTGGTGGGTTTTTTTGGCAAATTATCTAATGATGACTAGGAGCAGCTAATACCATTTAATAGTGGTTTATCTTATGTTTGTGCTATTGTCTTTATTTTTGTAAATCTTAATTAATGAACAGATACTACTTAGAAAATTTAATGGTAATAAATAGTAAGTATATGTTTGAAATTTTTGTCCAAGAAAGATAACCGTAGGCTCTTTGCAGACTTTTGCCAGTACACATCCATTTTAAATCTCTTGTTGATGCCATGATATCATCTATCTTTGTTATAGCTATAACAATGTCTTCTTTTCTTAATTCTTTCTTCACTATCATGTTTTACAGTAGGGTTTTATTTGCCCTTGAGCTTCCTGTCCTTCCCACAACAGCTCAAATAGCTGACCTCACAACCAGAGAACTGCGCACTTAACTAACCTGGCAGAAGACAAATATTTTGCAGATTTATTTATAATCTCTACTTCTAAAACATAGTTTTTCTTTTTCTTTTTTTTAAGTTGGAGTCAACCAGACTGAAGTGCAATGGCACGCTCCTGGCCACCGCAGCCTCTACTTGCTGGGCTCCGGCGATTCTTCTGCCTCAGGCTTCCAAGTAGCCGGAACTACAGGTGTGCACGACCACGCCTGGCTAATTTTTGATTTATTGTAGAGATGAGGTCTCGCCAAATTGCCCAGGTGGGTCTCGAACCGGCGGGCTCAGGCAATTCACTCATCTGGGCCTCCCAAAGTGCTGGGATTATAGGCTGAGCCACCGAGCCCAGCCAGTTTTTATTTTTCTAAAGAAGATTATCAATAGTATAGTAGTAAAACTATTTCTATTTTGCATGTTACTTTCTAAAAATTTAGTCAATATGGTAACACTTATTCTTAAGATAAGCAAATATTCATTTACTCTACTGTAACCCTCACTGGAGGGAAGACTTTCAATATTGAAACTTTTTGAGGATGTAAGTAGAGAGTGAATAGAATCGCACTTCTCTGTTTTCTTAAAATTTGGGCAATTATAGATTTTCCTCTATCCTAAATTTATGTCAAGTTCAATTAAAATCATGCTGTTTATTCTTTCATGGAGACCGAAATTTGGATTCAGAAGGCCATATGAGACATCTGAGACTGTAATCAGCTACCTAATATAACTAAAAAAACAGAAAATAAAAAAAGTTAAAAAAGGTTTTTAAAGATAAATGAAAAATTACATTCTGGGTGAATATATGTCTGGGTTTTTCATTTGGAGAATTCTTTTTGTTTGGATAATTCTTTTTCCTATTCAATATTCAATAGTAGAACAATTTGCTATATTTTTTATTCATTTGTTCTTTCATTCATTTCCCTCTATACAGTTCTAGTTCTATGTCACGTGCATTGGGTTTTATCACCTAGAGAAATGCACAAGAGCACTGAGTGGGGCAACATTTCTCAGCTTACTTTGGTTGGTGCTCCCAAACAATTTCAGTACCTTTTTAAATCCCTGCCCACAGCCCCTTCCGAAAATGTAAAGCCCAGCATTCTTCTGAAATTCTTTTCTTCCCTTTTTCAAAACACCTATTTATGCACTAATACAATATTTGAATAATACAAGTTTAGTCTTGACTACTTCCTCCAGGCAGATTTTTCAAACCAGGAAATTAACCAGCATTCTTTTTAACTGGTGGCACACTTAAGTATGGTTCAAGACATCTAAAGATCTTTTAAAAAACCCACAAAACTGCATTTTTTTTTTAAAACCTGCACAGTGAATAAAGCTTGAGGACTAAAAAGAATATTGATTTGGTTCCTTCTACCCTGCCCATGTAGTTATTATTATACAATTTTACAAATTTGTTTTATGTACTCCATTAATTCGTTTTAGTTTTATGTGATCTTCCTGGCAGATATTTGAAATTTATAAAAAATAACCCACATTTAACTATGTTTTGTCCCCCTGCAAATTCATGATCACTTGCAAAGCCCCCTCTTCAATCTCATATGTTTTGAGGAGTTGGCAGGAGTTGTGATATGGGTTCCTAAACAAGGCAAGTCATTTACCAATGGACGTTGGCCATTATCTTGTCATATGCCTCATTCACTATTTGCTAGATCTGCTCCATCAACTGATTGTTGCTGTCATTTTTCTGGGTAATACAGACCACTCCTTGGCCACTATAGTGGTCTGCTTTTGCTGGGTGTAAATCCTGTTTTGTCTGGACACCACCACTTTCACTGTGCATATTAATCCAATGGGCTACCAGTGCTGCCTACATTTTGCTGGTCATCACCCCCTGTGGCTGCATATACATCCTTATACCATATGTTTCCTGTGGGGCCAAAAAAGAGTCTTTTGTAAAGTAAAAGGATAATCTCTCTCTCCCCTTTTCGTCCTTTACTTTTTAATGCGAAACTAGAGTAGTGTTGTTTGTACATCAGAGTATTTTGAGAAATGTCTTGTACATTTTTTTCAGTCCTCCTATCCTATTGGAACTAGATATGAATCCTTGAGTGCTGAGCTCGAAGACAAGTCCAGGTCAGAGTCTATACTGTGCTATTCTCAGAATTTCCCCTGTGTCCAAATGCAGAGGATTAACGGCTTTACTCTTGGCATTTGAAGCTCTCCACAGAGCTCATTTTGTGTATTCTCCCTCAAACACCCTAATTTCTAATTTAGCTTAGGACTTTCAAACTTAGTAAAGATATGGGGAGTGGACCAAGTTTTTCAAGTTAAAGATATTTTTCTGCCTTTTAGAAATAGCCAATGTAGATTATAATGAAACCTACACTCTACTCTCCATTTTTGTTGTCAGGTAAAAGTTTTGACAAATTATTATTGGATTGACTTACACTGAAAAATAGAATTTAAGTGTTGTCCTCTTTTGATATGTAAGTAAAGCAGCCTTTGGGTTCATCTGTAAACTTTTATCTATATTTAATTTACATGAAGAAATCTTTTTATATAGCTACCAACAGTTTAACTTTATCCCCTTCTTTGTGCAGATTATCATTAATTACAGTTATTGATATCTGAATGCTAAATTGAGGAATGTGATTTTTTTATTTTCTAGTATAGTCTAGAAGTTGGTTACTTTTGATGCTCAGTATTAGAAGAATTCTGAACATATTTTATCACATTCTTTATTTCTTATTTGCAATGAAATATTAACCCATTCGCATGTTCTAATTCAGTTACCAGTTTGTATAGAAACTTCTCCACATGTTGTTTTTCCTTCATAAACCACCTATTGTACTTAGTACTTATTCATTCATTCATTTCACAGTGTGAAATTACCATATAAGGTCAGAGGTCATATTTATTACTTCTTTTGTTTTTTCCATATAAGTTTGCATAGTGGTAGACATTGAGTAATAGCAATAACTGTAATGCTAAGATAATTGAGTAAATGTATCCTGAAAACAGTCTTTTATTATACCCATTTTATAGCTGGAAGAATGTTAGAAATATGGATTTACAGTCTATAATACTCAGTGATCTATCACAGAAACAAAGAACTGAGTACCACATAGTCTCACTCATAAGAGGACCCAGAACAATTATCATAATACTACAAGAAAGGGATTGGCAGTAGCAGGAAACTGCCAGGGGAGGGTTGGGGGGGGGACATACTTCATCAAAAAGGGTACCTGGTCTCAAACCAGTTGAAGTGAGGACCAAAATGAGGCCCAAACTTTACTTGTACAAGACCATTTGTATACCTAATCCTGAATTGTACCCTACATTTTAAAAATAAAAAAGAAATAGAGAAGTTAGGTAATTTGTCCAAGTTAGCTAGTAAACTGAGAAACCAGAATAAGAAAATAGGCAGTCTGATTTTAGAATCCACACATTAAACTAAATAGATATAAAATAAATATTTATTTAGTTCATCAACTGATTGTTTTGTTAATGTAATCAATAATTACTATTTATTGTTTTTAAAATTTTATTTTGAAGATGTGGGGTACAATTCAGGATTGATTTTTTTTTTAAACAAACATTCCACACCTCTTCCACACAAGAATGCTGCAGTTTACTTATTCTAATACAGTAAGTATTTTAGTTATTTTTTTAAAGTGACTATTCCAAAATAAGCCTGATAAAACTAAATGAAAGCAATTCCAAATAACTCTGACTTGGAAACATTTTGCGTAATGGTGGTCTCACTAGAATCACTTCCAGGGTGACAACTGTGAAAGATAATACTCAGATGAATTGAAAAATTAGTAGCTAGTTTAATATCCCTTTTTCTCTATTGCTTGCTGTTAATGAACTGCATCTTTTCTCCGAGTAATGCAGTCCACTAGCTCTGCTACTCCATACCTTTATACAGTGGCAGCCAGCATCTAGGAACAGCAGGGCAGATCTGGAAGTCAAGGGGTCCTTTGTTTTCTCTCTTACCCTTTAAGGGATTTTGATGCAGGGAAGAGAATACATTCAGAACAACCCAAATTAACTAGTATTATTATAACCTGTTTCCTTCTTATCCTTTTTACCTTTATATCAACCACGTCAATCTACTGCCATTCTTGGGACATGTCTTTCTTCTCAAACAACTGTGTACATTCCTTCCCATCCTTTTGTCTTCCCCATTACAGTAGAGCACTATGATTGCAAGAACAGATTCTAGAGCTAGTCTATGTAGATTCAAAGCCTGTATTCACCACCTGCTGGCTATGTGACCTTGTGTGTCTTAGTTTTCTCATTATAGAAGTAATGATGGTACTACCTCAACGAGTAGCTATGAAGGTTAAATGTGTTAATACATATAAAATGTTTAGAACAAATAAGGGTTTAGTAAGTGTTATCTGTCATCTTCTCCTTCTTCTAACTAGTGAAATCCTTTACTTCTTTGAGGGCTCACTAATATTTTACAATTTCTCTGTAGCTTTCTCACAGCCCAGCTGTTCAGGCAGGATTAGGCCCCTCTTCTGTAATACCACATTTTTCACTCTGCCATTTCAATTCTTAGCACAGCATATCTCGTTAGTTGAACATGCATCTGTTTCTTGATGATTGTGAGTGCATTGAGGTCAAATGTAAAGGTGAAAGAAGAGCCAAGAAAGTTGTACTATGTCTAAAATTTTGGGTTAACACCCATATGGATAGTATGGAAATATTTTTAGTCACTTGTAATGTTAAAGAAGCTGAGAACTTTTTTTTTCCACTAATAGATGTCTTAAAGTATTTTTTTAAACTTTTTTTGTTATTCAGAAGTTTATTGGAAAGAGCATTTCCTTTATGATTTCTATAAAGAAAATGACCATAGTTTAAATTACTGTATGTATTTCTAACATATAGTATAGCATACCTATGGCATAGTACTACTATATGTATTTCCAAGCAAACACTTTAAAGTTATATCGGCTGGACTTTGTGGCTCAGCCTGTAATCCCAGCACTTTGGGAAGCCAAGGCAAGTGGATTGCCTGAGCCTTCTGGTTCAAGACCAGCCCGGGCAACTTGGCCAGACCTCACCTGTACAATAAATAAAAAATTATCCGAGCATGGTAGCACGTGCCTGTAGTTCTGGCTACTTGGAAGGCTGAAGTGGCAGGATCGCAGGAGCCCAGCAAGTCAGTGCTGGGGTGGCGGTGAGCATGTGCCACTGTGCACTCCAGCCTGGGCGACAGAGTAAGACTCCAATTCAAAAAAGAACGTTATATAAATTCCTTTCAAATATTTATAAAATAATGACCTTTTTTCTTGATGCAGACTAGCTTTCTCCTAATCAGTCCAAATTGATGAGGTTCTACTTTATTTTTTAAAAAGTATTAATAATGTCTTCTCATTAAAATGGGAGGAAATATAGGCTGTATATTTGTACTATCTTGGTTTTTTTAAAAAAATGTAGTTAGAATAGACTTTCTGGATCCATCATGACATGCAGATTAACAAACTAATCTGAATGCTAATGTGGTTTCACACAGTTTACTTTTAAGTAATTGTGTTTCTTATAATAGTAACTATATACCATTTACCTTGCAAATTCCACTTTAATTAGCTTGTTTGTATGTGGGAGATTGTAAATATTTGTTTTATATATTAAAAATGCACCACAAAATGTACTTAATAACTACCTAACAGACGTTTCCTTTCCTTAAAAATAAAACTTTAAAAAAATGCTTAAATACTAAATAATTCTAAATATACTCAGAGCCTTAACTAAACATATGCTATTGAAAACCTAAATACTATATATATTCTTCTTACCACATTTCTCAATGTGATGACATACTAAATCCAGGAAAAGAAGTGTATTTTTCCTTTTTCTAGAGTTTATTTCTGGATGGTTAACCAAGGATACATTAGAGTGTGTTTATTCTAATGGACCATATCTCAAATATCAGTTGTGGCAAATGATTCTTTTTACTATTTCCAAGAGATCTTGGTTTTATTGGCAATAGAAGATAATTAATTGGCACCTCTTTTTAATTATTTTTTAAACAGGACAGCGATTCCTTCTGCCATCAGATGTCTTTCTGCTTGACTGAACTGCACCTGTGGTCTTTGAAGAATACCTTACACATTGGGGGTAAATGAGCTCTGGATTAATTTCAGTGTTTTTCAAATATGTTACACCATTATAAATAAGTACTAGCAAAGGTTAGAGCCTGGGTTCTCCAGCTGGAGTTGCATTCTTTTTTTTAATTCTTATGTAAAATTGGCTAATGGAAAATAATTTCTTTTAATTACTCTTGTTATTTTTTTCAGCTTGAGTTAGATTTTCAGTTTTGAAAATTAATTTTTTTCTTTATATTTATATCCTCTTAAGATATGCACATGTTCATTTTGGGGGGCATGGTTCATAAAAATAGATTATATTTTATTTGCAGACTAGCTAGTCATAAAAACGTTTGATGTTAAAATAACACTTCAGACATAAAGTTAAGGTGTACAATTATTTTCATGTTCTTTGCATTTCATAGTTCTTCGGGCAAGTAATATATGTGTATTTTAACAATGCTTATAATATTATAGGATAAAGTATATTTTATTAGGAAATATCTTGAAATTTTTTTCTTCTTTAATTATCCAAAGCAACTCTTGTATTGAGGAGGACACTATTAATTATATCCCTTTAACATCATTACTAAGAAAATGGTTTACTTTGCAAAATATTATTTCATTATATCAAATATATTTACAGATGAATGTCATATTTTCATCAAGTTTATCTTCTTTAAAATGTGTAATGTTTGAACTTTCAGTTAAACAAAGATTTAATGCACATGTTTTGCTTCTTCCTAAAACTCTTCTAAAATGAGAGTAAATGAATTAAAGAAGGCATAAACTCCTAATGACTAAGAGAAAGGAGAGGGTACAACTTTAATTGGACAATTTTTGGGAGATGGACAATTAACAGAGCTGAAAAATGTGAGTATTAGTTGCCTATGGGGAAAGTTCCAGTATCAGCCAATTTGTGTCTCAAAACTCTGGAAAGGTACAGAAATTTCAGGAGGTTGGTATTACAGAAGATGGGGATGTGGCATGAGAGTGACAACAAAGGGACATGTAATTTTGCATAAGAAGTTGTGAGACACCTCTCATGCTGTGAACATATTTAATTAGGGTGGCTCTAAACTTGAAGACACCAGAGCCAGTGGAAGAACACCTGCTGAACTGAAAACAGTGATGAAGTGAAAGTCTACACATATACATACATGAATATGTACACATACTGAAGGCTGAGTTCTTTCTTTTTTTCTTTTTGAGTTAGAGTCTCACTCCGTCGCCCAGACTGGAGTGCAGTGGCACGCTCCCGGCCACCGCAGCCTCGACCTGCTGGGCTTCGGCAATCCTTCTGCCTCAGCCTTCTAAGTAGCTGGAACTACAGGAGCGAGCTCCACGCCCGGCTGATTTATTGTAGAGATGAGGTCTCGTCAACTTGTCTGGGTGGGTCTCGAACCCTCGAGCTCAGGCAATCCACTCACCTCGGCCTCCCAAAGCGCTGGGATTACAGGCTGAGCCACCGAGCTCAGCCATGGCAGAGTTCTTTCAATCCCATTTGGTTCTGAGAATGTCATATTCATTTGTATACTTTCCAAGAAAGGAAGAGTTTGAGAGATTCCTTTCTGCAATAACTGCATGGCCCCAGAGAGAAATACCTGGTTCCTGGCTGATCAGTGAACCCCTCAGTTGGCAAGTCCTATTTATACATGCAGGACTTTCCATCAGCTTTCTAGTGCCTCACTTGTAAACATGAACAGAGGGCTAAGGATTATCAGATATTTGAAGAATGTCTTCAATGGAATAGAAAACAAAACAAACAGGTCAAAAAAATCTCTGAAGAAACAGAGATCGTGTAGGAAGGGGAAAAAAGTGCAAAAGAGACCTAAGGAACATTCTGAATCCATGAGGCAAGAAACAAAATATGGAAACTTCAGAAAATATTTGAAGTTATACAGATCTTTTGTAAATTAAAAATACATTGGCTGGGCACGGTGACTCGCGCCTACAATCCCAGCACTTTGGGAGGCCGAGGTGAGAGGATTGTCTGAGCCCACAGGTTTGAGACCAGCCTGGGCAACTTCGTGAGACCCCATCTCTGCAATAAATAAAAAAATTAGCTGGGCATGGTGGTGTGTGCCTAGAGTTCCAGCTACTTGGAAGGCTGAGGCAGAAGGATCGCCTGAGCCCAGCAGGTCAAGGCTGCGGTGGCCGGGAGTGTGCCACTGCCCTCCAGCCTGTGTGACAGAGTGAGACTCCTACTAAACAAACAAACAAACAAAATATATATAATATGTTGCAGAAAAAAATTTAAAACAAAAATATAAATGAAATTTTATCAGGAAATAGAAGAGCAAAAGTGAGTTTATTCACTGCTTGTGGGAATCTTTAAGTATTTTCTTCTCTAATCATAATTGGCTATTTTTTAATCTCATTCCATTATTCTTATTTTTTAGACTTTATGCTTCTTTGAGACTGACAATCTTTCAATCCTTTGATATTCTAGTCTATTGGACCCCTCGTCACTTATCCTCCTATCCAACTTGGACCTCATGGTTATAAATCTGACCTATCTTGATTCCCTTTTACCCCTCGTTTTCTGTTACATGCCCAGCAAACTCCTTCTCTGCTCTTCCATCTGTCTTAAAGTTTTCTGTCCCTGCTCCTTCTGTGGCAGTAAATGATTTTTAGAGAAGAATCCCTCAGTTGTGCAAGGTGGCCCCATGGGGAAGTAATGGTCTTCAGACCCAACTGCATCTTCAGCAGGGCTGTTAAAAGCATTCTTCTCTTTGAATCTCTAAGGAATCCTACTTCTTTGGGTTTAGCTTTAGTAAGTCACTTAGAGAAGCCTTCTCTGCTTTCTAGGCTAAGTTAGTAGACCTGTTAATGTGCTCTTATTATGCTTGACATTTAAAGTATTTTTAAAATTTTTAAAATAATCACAAACTTACAGAAAAATTGTCAGTGCAGGTAGTTTTTTTTCTTGAACTATTTGAGAGTAAGTTGTAGCCTAATGCTTTATCACCCCCAAATACATTTATGTGTATTTCCTATAAAAATGATTTTGTCTTTTGTCACCACTATATGGCCATTAAAATCAGGAAATTAATATTGATGTACTTCAATCTAATTTTTTTTGGAGTTGGAGTCTCTGTTGCCCAGTTTGTAATGCAGTGGCATGATCATGGCTTACCACAGCCTTGACCTCCTGGGCTCAGGTGATCCTTCTGTCTCAGTCTCTCAGGTAGCTGAGACTACAGCTGTTAACCACCATGCCAAACTCATTTTTTAATTTTTTTGTAGAGATGAAGTCTTCCTATGTTGCCTAGGGGTCAGACAATCTTCCCACCTCTGCCTCCCAAAGTGCCGGGATTACAGGTGTGAGCAACTGTGCCTAGCCTTTCATCTAAATTGACCGATCACTGATTGTCCCACCAATGTCCTTTTTTAGCAAAGGGATTTTGTTCACTACCACACATTGTATTTAGTTTCTATGTCTTTTTAGTCTCCTTCATTCTGGGTCAGATCTTTCATCCTTTTTATTTTAAAACTTTCATAACCTTAGCACTTTTGAAGATTTTAGGCCAGCTATTATGTAGGATGTTCCTAAATTTAGTTGTATCTGAAGTTTCCCCATTATTTGATTCAGTTGTAGCAAACAGGTGACTGATTCTTCCACCATGACAGTGCACTTGTCCACATCATGCTGAGTGTTCTGCAGTTTTTGACCAACAATTGCATAACTCCCATTTCCCACCCCTCTATTCACCTGATTGCACCCTGAGCAATGGCTTTTTTGTTTCCCGAACAAAAAAGTTTTTAAAGGGAAATGTTTTGCCAGTGTGGAAGAGGTGAAACAAAAAACAACAGAAGCACTAAAAAGCATCAAAATTGATGAGTTCAAAAACTGTTGTGAGCAGTGGGAAAAGCGTCTTGGTAGGTGTATTACATCAGATGGGGAGTATACTTTGAAGGTGACTGAAGTTTAAACATGTGAGAATAAATACACAATTTTTAATTCTGGGGTTTTGGGGATTCCCCCTTATATCTCTATGTATTGAAACCATTAGTTCACAATGGTACTTCCAGTTCCTATCTACCACCACAGGGTACATTCTAATTTTCCCTTTTTCCATATTTGTACTTTTCTTCTTAGACTGTGGGAAATCTGGGGTTCCACTATTTTTAAAGTTTATTTGCTTAGTCACTCCCTGATGATATGCAGTCAATCTCTTACCTCTGTGGCCACTCCCTCCCCTGTGTGAATATCCTCTCACTCCATGGAGGTTTGGATATATTGAGCTGCTCTTGTATGTGAATGTCCTCTTCACCTTGTTCAGTTTCTAATACCCTACATCAGGCCATTGCCCCTATAAATGTCCTTATCCTGCTAGGGTTCTAACACACCATGTCAGGCTGGCCCTCTGCATGGACATTTTCCTCATCCTACTCTGGCATCTCTTGTAGGGCAGGCCTCCTTAACTGGATGCCCTCCTTATCTTGCTTGGGCCAGATGCAGGAGGTCAGACCTGTGCATATAACTTGGGATCCTTTATGATCTTCATATTTCTACAGTTGTACATATTTGGATGTATGAAATGATGGGCATAATTATAGGATGTAATATTTTAATAGGCGGTATTGCCTGCTTACACAGTGCCTATGGTTCTTAGATTAAAAACAAAATTTCTTGAAGTATAACTTATGTACTGAAAAGTGTACAGATTATGAGCATATTGTGAACTATCAAAAAGTGAACACATATAAAATCACCACTCAGGTTAAGAAATAAAATATTATCAGCAAGAAGTCCTAGTCATGATTTTTCCCTATCTATCCTTATGAGATATTTTTGATAAAACTTTTAGTCATAAGCTACATTCTTTAAAATTATCTCAACTAATGGCATGATGAATAAAATAGAACTTAAATAAGCACACGTGATTGATTCTTTTGGAAAACTATATTTGAAAAGTTAATTATAGCAATAATATATTTTTTGAAGTTTTATCATTCAGTTTGAGAAAGTTTGGAGCAGTCAGTCACTAGGGGGCAGCCTGTACTGCTTTCACTTCCTTAGAAACAGTTGTATACTCCTTATGTTAGTAATTGAGAATTATTTTGCATGGAATAAAGCAAGTGTTCCGATAATAAGAGAAATATTTCATTATTCATAGATATAAAGAACATACACAAAATTATTTTGTTCTCCTGTATTAAAATTGCACAAGAGATTCCTTGGTTAAATGAATCTCAACATCTGGGAAGCCTAGCTTTGCCTCTTAGGTAGTGTCAGCAGAGCATCTGAATTTTAATGGCTTTGAAAAATTTTTTGAATCTAAACAAGTTTCAGATAATAATCTATCCATACCTTCCTCTAATCCTCCCTTTCTTTCCTGCAGATTTCCCCCAAACGCTGTAGGATAGGAACTCTACTCTTGAGCTAAATTGGAGAAAAGAAAGCCACAGCTCGGAATCCAACAGTTAGGGCATTTTGTTCCATCCACTGATTTCGTTTGGCATTACTTAGTGGCAATTCCTTTTGGTAGCGCCCTGTGAAAAATATCAGAGGAAGTGTGAAAGAGAAAACTTGGTCTTCCTTGATTTGCGTTCTTTACTAATCTTTTTCTCATGCCATTCTAGTTTTGTGTAAATCTTTTCTTATTAGATTGATAAACTTTCCAGTTCCTGCATATTCCTAGGATAGACGAATCCATCTCCAGATGCTTTTGAGCCATTTTATTTCTAGTAACATAAGGAAACTGTTTCTGCTCTCCTCCCTATCCTTTCCCCAATATAGTATGGCTTGGCTTCTTATTCTCTGGGACTTTTTATCATAATTTAGTGTTATTTCTTCCTTTCTATAGATAGAGACATTGGAATCTACCAGTATTATGACAAGAAAGATCCACCAGGTAAAGTACCTGTTCTACTCAACTATTTTTATAAACTAAATATTCTAAACTGTGAATCACTGCCCATTAAAAACTCTTGTTTTTTATGAGCTTTAGATACATTCTAGAATTTTAAGAAAAGTCATTTTAGTGCTTTAGAAAAATGCTGAGGTTGATATCTATCTGTTCTATATAAAATAAAGTCATCTTGAATAAACGCTGTAGAAGAACATGAAAATTTTCATTTTACTGCTGATCAGGCTGATAACAGGACAGTGTATGCACATTTATTTATCGGTGTCCCAGTAGAGGGCATTGTTAATGCATGGGTCCCACTGATACTGGCCTCCTGGATCCTCACCTGATATCTGAAATAGGCATTTCTGAGTGAATGATCAATTTTCTTTATCTGATTAATCCTGTTAATCCTAGAAGTTTTATGATGGGCCAAAAGGTCTTTCTAGCTAGAGTTACTTCCTGTTTTGGTCTCTGTTGAAGTGGGCTTGTGTGAGTATTCTGTATGCTTAGCTTGGTGGTTAATAGGCTGACTTCATGGTTCTGATGACAGACTGAAGCAGCTTCTGTTTTAGGCTCTGTTGCAGTTCCCTTCCATATCTGATGAGATTGGAAGCTCAGGATATTGGCCTTTTCACTGCAAATTTAGGAAGTATCTCTATTAAATGAAAACATCCAAATTATAACATTTTTTCAACTGTGCTTTTTAAAGTTTAGCATAATTTATTAATCTCAAGGTGCATAATAATATATATGTACATATTAAAAATACAAGGTATTATAATAAAAATAAACTTCACTCTTTTTTTCTTCTTTCCAACTCCTGCCACAATATCATTGACAGAGCATGGTAACTTAGAAGAAAAGCAGAAGCTAGCAGAGTGTAAGCTTACTTTATATTTTTTTGGAATTATAAAACTGGAAAGTTTAGTATTGTAAAATATTCATTCGGCACAAATAGGAAATGTTATTCCCTCCACATTTCTTAGAAGTTCAAATTCCTATTGTCTAGGTACATAAACATTTGAGTAATAATTATATTTGTTAGGCCTTTCTAATTTAGACCATTGAAATCTCTATCCAATTTTGTTAAGATAATGCTTATATAAACACAAACTTTGTTAATGAACTATGTATTATTTAATATATTTAAAGTAAGTGTACCAGGCTTAAGTTCTGATGGTAACATTTAATTATTCATACTTTGCCTAAATTGGCATGTTAGCATGCTTTACTCATTTAAAGGAAATAAGATTTGTAGTATCAGGTTAGTATCTTATTAACTCTAGTCTTTTCTGTTCTCAAATATGTTACATATATAATATGCTATAATGTAATATGGTTTTACTGACTTAAAATTATACATTAAGATTTTATTTGGACTGGAACTGGAGCTGAAAATTCCACTTGTTCGCTTGTTTTAAATGGTTGAACTGACATTTAATTTTAAAAAATACTGTATTAGTAGCTGCAACACAGATTTAAAAATTTACACATATGCTCTACACATCCAAATTTTGTTTATAGAACCAAATTAACTGGCTGAAATAAGCTGTATAGTAATCCTACTCTCAAATTTAAATATGTATACTATATATTATATGCACTCACAACACACACACATACATACAACTCTTATTTAGAATTATTAATTAGGAGACTCCAAAGATTAGTTCATTTTTCTGATAAAATAGATATGAGTTTAATATTTAAAAAAATTATTTTAAACAATTATTTTGTTTGTTTTTATACTAACATTGTGACTTTACTAAATAATTTTATCTTTCACTTAAATATATTTAAAATAAAACAAAGGCTTATCATTATTGAATTGTGGTGTAGATTGTAAGAGAGAGCTGTTTTATATTAAAAAGCACACTTTTGGTGCCTTTTTGTTAAAACGTGGATTTCCCTCAGATTTCTTCCCTAAGTTTTAAAATGTGATGCTTTGATGCTTAATTTTAAATTCATTTTCTGTGTATTATTTTTGTATTTTATTTATTTCCTTGCTATATTTATTTACTTATGAGAATTTTTAGGTCTGAGTAGCCACTTGAAGAATTTGTAATTTATTATGCATTGAACATTTAATAATTTACATGGAAAAGTTACTTTGATGGCACAGACTGTGTCATTTACCATTAAGTACTAGATTCACAAGCATAGCAAACGTTCCCAGGAATTCTCTCAGTCTTGTTGGTTGTCATCATGAAATTATGATTAGGGAGATTGTTTTGTGGTAAAAATCCTGTTCCTATGACAAAGCCTTTCAAAAGGCTGTCATTTGATGATAGAAATGAAGCCCACTTCCTCTCAATTATGGAGGTGTTTTATTTTAATCTTCATAAGGCACACTGCTAAACAGAGTTTCTTTTAAAATCTTGTTTAACTAACTGTAGTACATGTTTTATTTGCCAGCACGAGATTATCCTTGGACGCTCAAAAACAGACGCCCAGAAAAACTCCGAGATTCACTCAAAGAATTGGAGGTATCATTCAAAAAGTTTCAAAAATGGCAACAAACAAATCTGTTTTAAAACATCTTTCAACAACTTTAATTTTCATAAAGGATCAACTCTCATGGTGATGATAGCTCTGCTTTTGTCCAGTGACGAGTTCCAAAACAGTTGCATCTTTGTGTGGCATGTTGATCTTCTTTTGCTTGCAAATCAGAGGCACTTGAACTGGTAATGACAATGTGTATAGTCAACTGCACTCTCTCTTTTTCTGTTGTACTTCAGGAGCTGATGCAAAACAGTCAGTGTGTGCTGAGCAAATGGAAGAACAAATATGTCTGTCAGGTAAAATAGCTTGACAAGCTTTTGCAGTGTTTAGCCATTAGAGCTGAAAACTATGTAGTAATTGGTATTCTTGTGTTATGATAGGTAATGGGTAAAAACTTTCTAGCAGTGGCTATTTCATAGTTTGAATTCTAGTCATTCTAGAACTAACATTAGACAGATTGACACAGGCCACTAGGCTCATTAATCAGTATTAATCAGTAAAGTTGTGCTGACATACTATAAACACTAATAAAAATCTTTTTATGTTATAGTTTTTGTTTGAATTTGTCTGAATGTTGTATAAGATGTTTACTGGCATAGATTTAATCATATTTTTGAATGAAGATGAAAACCACAGGACAATAGGTTTTTTGGCATCCCAATATCATGCTCATGGAAATGAACAAACAGACTAGAGCTAGACTTTATATAACATGACTTTTGGTCTTACCTTTTGAACACTCTAAGCTGTGTTGTTTACTGTGGTAGCCACTAGTGATGACTACTATATCTGGCTATTTGAATAATTAAATCAAATAAAAAATTGAGTTCCTCAGTTATACTACCCACATGTGAAGTGCTCAGTAGTCACATGTTTCATATTGGACATTGAAGATACAGAACATTTCCATCTTAGAAAGTTCTGTTGGACAGCACCAGTAGAGACTAGACAAGGTGGTCTAAATATTGAATGGGGCAAGATTCAAAGCATAATCAGAACATAATAATTAGTGTGTACTGATTACAATATAATGAAAAATGCCTTAACCTTGCTGATAGTGTTAAAAAATACAATTAGTCTAGAAAAATCTCACATGCTTGTGATAAAAAGAATAATCATTAAGTCAGTCATGGAATTGAAGTTGCATTAGCACTACTAATAATTATAACTAATTTATGGAATCCAATATTCTTATATCAATTAAAATTCTTATTTACAGTGTGATTTATGTCTGATCATTCTTGTTGCGGTTTTAGGCCCATAGTTCTACATAAATCTACAACATCAAGTTTGTAGTAATACAAAGCAGATCTTAATCTACCTTTTAAATATAGACTATCATTTTAGTGGATTCTGGTTTTTCCTTGTTTTTGTATAAACTAGTCTATACTTATGGAGATAACTAGTTACCTTCTCAGCTGGCATTAATTTTTACTTTTCGGAGACTATTTACAAGGGTGAGTTAATATTTTTAGAACCATAATACTTCTTAAATTTGCCTTAGAATACTATTAAAAAGGATAGGATTTTTAAAAAATATAGCTTGTCTGCATATTATTAAGTTTTAATCAGACTTTAAAACTTGAAAAGAAAATATGCTCCAGAAAGTTTCAAACTTAGTACAACTCAAGCTTGTAGTTCTTATTGCCATTACTCACCTTAAGAACAGGCTCAAAATTATTTGACTGGAGGGCAAGACTGTTACCTATAGTAAGAGGCGTGTCTCACCACCCTTACGCATCACACAGGGTAAGTTGGAACATGTTGGGCATCTTAAAATATGCAGTAGAGCATCCCAATACAATTCTTTTTAGATAGACTTTATTGCATTTTAATTTAATAGTAAGTTTGTGTGTATGTCTGGGGGGGGGCGTTTGCAGAAGAATGTCCCTCGGTATTGAATTAATACAATTCAGAAAAGGAATTTTCATGATAGAATATATATAAAATTACTTTTATAATTTACAGCAATCTGACAATACTGGTTAATTAGGCTGGTATACTAATGAGTCTTCTTTTAACGTTTCCAATAGGACTTATTTCTTACTATGTTCTGTCATGTTTTATGCCTTATTTCTATGATGAATAAGAAATGTTAAAAATAGTCCTTTTGCTCCAAGCATGTTCTTGATGTGATCTATTTTAATGAGATAACTTCACCTCTACCCTACCCACTGATCCAGGTCAGTTCCCACATCTTTAGGGCCTTTGAGACTACCTAACATTTATCCACCCACTTCTTCAGTTTCTAGACAGGGCTAGGTCTTCTAAAAATCTGTGTGTGTTCCATTCCAAAAGATTTCCAATATTGCAACAAATTAAAGTTTTGATGTTCCAAGCTACATTTTTAGCTTAAGGAAAGGATCTCCTTGGCCCTTTTTGTTAAATTTATTTTAAATTTTATTAAATTTTACTTAGTTAAGCTGGGCTTGGTGGCTCAGCCTGTAATCCCGCGCTTTGGGAGGCTGAGGTGAGTGGATTGCCTGAGCCCGCGGGTTCGAGACCCGCCTGGGCAACTTGGCGAGACCTCATCTCTACAATAAATCAAAAAAGAGCCGGGCGTGGTAGCGCGCGCCTGTAGTTCCAGTTAGTTGGAAGGCTGAGGCAAAAGGATCGCTGGAGCCCAGCAGGTCGAGGCTGCGGTGGCCGGGAGCGGCCACTGCACTCCAGTCTGGGCGACAGAGTGAGACTCCAACTCAAAAAAAAAATTTTTTTACTTAGTTATATAGTAAGTGAACAGCCTCAATAGGCTTCTGAGAGGTCCTCCTTTTGTGTACATGTTCAGTATGGTAGTTCTGGTAGTTCCAAAGATAACACAGGTTTAGATTTTGTTAGTGATTTTTTCCCCCATATATTTGGGCCTAAAATGGTAGCAGCTGACCACAATATAATGTTCTGTAACTCTTAGAAGAAGAGTGAAAAAGGTTCCTTAACTTCTTTGTGCTAATATATTTGGGTTATTCACAGTCTTTGAATTTGGCTCTTCCTCTAGTAACATAAATCTTTTACCCTTGAGAAATGGTAAATTTAGGATTTAAAAAATTATTTTAGTTGTCATCTATTTAGGGGATCATTTATTTAAAAAGTCCAATTGTTTAGAAATGAGTGAAGCAATCATAACAACGTAAAGGATTTCAGAGGAGGCAGTCTGAACTTAGATCTTTCTCTTTATCACATTATGAGAATTTATAAATTGTTATCATTACCAAAGCCTAGTTGTTGTAAATCCAATGCTTTGCAGATTGTACCATTTAAAAGAGTTTCCTTCACTTATAAATTCAGAACAGTTTTCAGATCAAGACTTACCTATGCATATGTTTGGGATAAAAATTGTCTTTCAAGGTTGCTTTTCAGACTATTCCTAGTTTGAGATGCATTAAAAGGTTTAGGATATATAGTTTTAGTTTCATCAGTTATTAAATATATTTTTCACCTTTATATTTTTGGTATTCTAAAATCATTTCATTAAGAGAAAGTGTTTAATAACTTCCTGCTTTGAATTTCTTTGACCATTATATAAGTTGTTCTTAGGGAATAATAGTTTTAGCAGTAAAACACTATTAAATTGTTTATCACTGGTGGAATTTTTAAATTCCATGAAGTATTATGCTTTATGCTACGTTCATACTTGCATATTATTATGTATTTAGTTTAAAACAATATCATTAAGCATATATATAACTTCACATATGTTGATTTTAGCTTAAATTATTTGATACATATGTAAATTTAACTATAAAAGCATATAATATAGTCACCTGTACCATGATTTCTGTCTATACCAATTCTGTATTTTTAGGCACAATCTTAAAATGCCAAAGAAAGATACTTCCCTTTTAAAATTCCTGTAAAGAATTATTTGACAGGTTATGTAAGAGTACAGATTATTTTTCAAGCCTGTCATAGATAAATTGTGACCTTATGGAACTCATTTGATTACATCTTTCTTAATTGTAGAACCTGATGTTTCTTTTCATCAAATTGTGTGAAAATCAATTTTATTTCCTTATTAAAAAATAATAGACAAACCATGGTTTTTAAGTGACAACTGTTAATAATGGCATATTATTTATACAAAACCCATCACAAAGTATTTATTGACTACAACCACTGTAGGAAGAATTGTGGGAGTCACTGAGGAAGTATAAGGAATAGGCTGAGTACACAGCATAACCTAGTCAAGGAAAATTGACATGAAATCACTTGGACACTAATGAATGCTAAGTGGTATGACACAGAATGAAAAGATAGAAGTTTATAGATGTTAATATAATCTGAAGTAAGAAAAATTCTGTGGAGAATTTATAACTTTACTTAGACCTAAAGGGACGTAAAATTTGGTTAAGCTGAAAGGAAAGGCAATCCAAAAAAAGGAATCAGATTAACTGAGAATTAAGTGGGGCATATTACATGGTGGTGAGGAGGTGAACCCATTTGGGAAGTGAAGATAATACATATGAACAAAATAATAAGCTTGAAAGGCATCTTGGAACTTCCTTGTCAGGGACCTTGAATGTTACATTAAGGTATTGATACATTGTCCTGTGACTATATAAACACTTTTATATCAGGAGAGTAAACCATATTAAAATTAGACTTGTGGAAGTATTAAGCTAACAGTGGAATGTAGGATAAAACATGAGAACCAGAGGCAGTGAAATAATTTCAAATGGTAAGTACAGTGAGGCTACGGTACAGGGAGTCTTGAAATCCAGAAAATAAATTTAGAATGATAGGTAAATAATTTATTTTTGGTCCTGTTACATGTGAAGCAACCAAAGATAATCAAATGATCCTATTATTTGAAATAAATGGAACTGGAGTAAAAGGTTAGAGTTGAAATTTTGGGAGGAGACAGCAAAAGAACTGATTTTAAAACCATCCAAAGTGGTTGGAGAAGAGTTAAGAGCCAAGAATCTTCTCATATAAGGGAAGAGAGAGAAAAATTAAACCAGTAACTTTTTGAATGAACTCAAAGAGCCATCAGAGTAATGAGGAATTGTAGAGAAGTTTGTTTCCCAAAAAATTAGATGGTTTAGAAGTCAGAGGGCCTGACAAAAGGCTTAAAGCATCTTTGTTTCCTGTTTTAATATTTCACTACTTATAAGTTTCATTTGTTGTTATTAAGCTGTCTAAAAAAAGCATTTATTGTCTGGGCACAGTGGTTTGCATCTGTAATCCGGGCACTTTGGGAGGCAGAGGTGGGAGGATCTCGTGAGCCCAAAAGTTCAAGACCAGCCTGGGCCACAGAGTCAGACCTCGTCTCTACAAAAAACAAAAAAAAATTAGTTGCGCATAGTGGTGTGTGCCTGTAGTCCCAGCTACTTGGGAAGCTAAGTCAGAGGATTAACTGAGGCTAGGGGTTGGAGGCTGTGGTGAGCCGTGATCATGACACCATACTCCAGCCTGGGTAACAGAGTGAGACCCTAACTCAAAATACAAATAAATAAATAAAAATAAAGGTGGCATTTATTGAGGCTCAACGAGAAACCTATCTTTATATTAGGGACTATTGAAAACATTAGATGGAAATTTCAAATATATTTGGGAAACAAAAGTAATATACAAATTAAATAATTTGAGATTAAATGCAGTATCTAAACACATCTAAAGTTCAGAGATTGTTGCTGATTAAAGCAGTTGGTTAAAATTTCATAGAGGAGACTGAACTTAAACTGTACTTTGAAGGAAGGACATAGTTTAGACAAATAGAAAGGGAAAGGACACACTCTTAGCCATGGGGAAATGTCTCACTAAAGAAAAATTGTCTTTAGATAATTACAAAGCAAAAACTAGAAAGGTAGTCTGAAAAGATTGCTTCATAGATGTTAGATGTTTATTTGATGACCTCTTTTGACATATAATACAACTATTATTTTTGCTTCAGGGTTGGGCTAGTTTCACTATTATAATAAACAAAGGAATAACACTGTCTAGGAGCCCTCTGAGACCAGTGAAACTTACCTTAGCCAGTATGTGATTGCTTAGCACTTTACATTTCCCACTTAAAAAATAGCATTTAGTGGTTTTCTTTAAAATTATAAAAATAATAGGCATGCTTAAGACAGAAAATTTGAAAAGTATAGAAAAGCCCAAAGGGTCATAAATGATCTAATTCAGCATTCAGTATTATCCACTATTTACCGTTGTTTGTCCTTTTACTGTGCATATATGTACTTATATTTGCTTAAAAGATTACATACTTGATATACTGTGCATGATTTAAATATTTTAATGCATACTACTTGAACTCATATTAATATATTGCATATATTCTTTGTTATGTGTCATAAAATAAATATGTGACCTTTTCATTAGACTGAACTAATGAATTAGATCATTACCAATGTTGTTGATTCTGCGTATATATTCTTCCTCCATCCATTTCCCCTGTTCCCCCTCAGATGCAGATGGTTTTAAAGAGTTCTTTTTTCAACCTAGCATTAAAATGTACAAATTAAAATAGCAGTGTGATACTATTTTTTCTACTCATCATTTAAGCAAATATTTAAGGAAAATGAGTGCTTTTATAAACTACTGGTTAGAGTGTACAATTGCCAATTTGAGGGCAAGTATATTGCTAGATATGTATCCTAGAGAAATATTCACATAAATGTCCAAGTAAAGTAAATGTTTGAAACAGCCAACTGTTTGAAACCATCTTATGTCTGCCAGTTAGTGCAGAACCCTTTATGTATACTGTGATTCCATGTATATAAAATAAAAATTTTTATTTTCCGTGAATACAATTATTAATAAATGGACTGGAAGTCACAATTCTTGTTATCTCTGATATCCTCTAATTGGATATTCTACAATTCTGTACATCTGTATTACCTGAATGTACATTTTTAATTTAACATTTACATGGCACTTCCTATATGCCAGGCAGTGTTTAAGCACTTTATAGATATTAACTCATTTTCATTTCTCACAGAACAAATCATAACTCATTGTACTCCTCATAGCCCTATGATATAGTTACTATTATCTCCATTTTAAAGATGAGGAAACAGAGCTACAGATGAAATTATACAACTAGTAACACTAGGATTCAAACTCAGGTAGTATGGCTTCAAAGTTTATGCCTTCAGTCACTGTATACCATACTGCTTTTCAGCAAACATATATATAGAAAAAAATTTCAAATAAAAATACTGTCAATTACAGTGAGATATGGAACACATACATAGGTCTTCATATTTATAACACCACTAAATTATAGGAAAGACATTTTAAAAGACATTTTAAGAGATATAATCAGGACAAAGAATTAAAAAGGCTATGATAATAGGAGATATATCCATTATTTTTTTAGAAGTAGTAAACCAAATGGCTAGATGGTACCTGACTTTGCAAACCATAGGCTTTGCTGAAACATCGGTGGGATACCAATGCTAAAGAACCCCAGAAAGGCACAAGTATTGGAAATGTCAGGTACATTAAATGGTGAAATTGAAAATACAGGGTTTGTGTAAAGAGCAGTTGAGATGAGGTAATTTTTGGGAGACACCAAACCAGAGGGTTTTGGGATTTGAAGTCATTAAGCACAATGAAGAGTAGAAGTGTGGTGGCTAGACTGAAAATAAGGCAATTAAGTGAGTCTGTATCTGGAATAGTGAGATTTTTCCTAACTTCTTCCCTGCTCTGGTTGCTAGCCTTGTGACTTCTCCATGTTACTTGATTAGAGGACCCTTCTCTGGAAGAATTGATTATTCTTTACAGAGCAAAGCCTGTAGATACTGATAACTGGCAGTTCACTCTGAACAGGGAGATGTGCCAACTAATCTTACAGTGAAGCTCAAGTTAACAACCCTACCCATGCAAATCAATTTTCTAATCACTTTAGAATATGACCAGTAGTGGGAAACTGCCGGGGGAGGCGAGGTGGAATTGGCAGTTGAGGGAAACTTCCAGGGAAAGGAGGGGCACACCTCATCAACAAGGGCACCTGTATAATGAACATTTGTATACCTAAACCTGAATTGTACCCCACATTTTTAAAATAAAGGGGAAAAAAATAAAAAATTAGTTGTAAAATTATTACAAAATGTATCTATAAAACCAGAGAGCCAGAGTTCACCATACTTTTGGGGAAATTCTTCATTTGTAAATCTGGGTGAGATCTATAAGTCTGGGGCTAAAACAAACAGAAAATAGAAAGAATTAGAGACAACGCAGTAAATAGAACTAAATTCAGAGAATTAAAATTAAAACCCACAGAGAAATAAGAGAAGCCGTTGCATCCTTGAAACATGAATAATATGCTATTTCTAACAAGGCATGGTGGGAAAAAAGGGTAAGGAACTCTTGCAAGTTAAGAATATGATGAGATAAATAGAAAAATTGATAAAATAATTTAAAGATAAAGTTGAAATAGACCTATAATGTGGAACAGAATGACAAAAGGGCATAATAGTATACCATAAATTATGGAAGATAAGAAAATTGTCAGGCCAGAAGGTTCAATATCTAACTATTAATAGAAAACAGAAGAGAAGAAACAAATAATAAAAGAACATTTTCTGGAACTGAAGGATTTATGTCTTCAGTTTGAAAGGACTCAGTGATGGGAAAAAAAGATAAATAGGCATATTTTGTGAATTTTAGAAAAAGCATTTTTGTGAATTTTAGAAAATTAAAGATGAGATCCAAAAACTTTCAGAGAAAAAAAAAAACAAACAAAAACCAATATGACACATAGAAAGTATTGGGAATTAGAACTATATCAGACTTCTCAACAGCAATACAAGAAGTTATACGACAATGAGGCCTTCAAAATTCTGAAAGTGATTTTTAGCCTTACTAACTCTCAAAAAATTTACCTACCATGTACTTTTCTTAGTATGTAATTGGAATATGCGGTGCCCTAAAGCAACAGAGTAAACAAGATTCTTAGGATCCAAGAAACAGTGAATCTCACATGGAGGTGAAGTGAAGGATGATTACTGTGTCCACTAGTCTAAATTGGTGGAGAGAATGGAAGGTTCCAGGAAGAATATTGAGGAGGGGGAAGGGAACTGATAGATCATATGATATAAGAGAATTAATAATAAGAAATAATAAAAGATTTGAGAGATCTTCATTTATTATAACAGACAGCCAACAAATAATGACTAAATCAAGAAATAACATATTGAAGACATTGCTAGTTGCTTGTGCAATAGCTATTTTTCCTTATGAACCAACTCTGATGCTCAGAGTGGCAGTATAACCAATTTACCTGTCAAGTTGGAGTTGGCCATATGAGACACTTTTGGCTTTGGTAAGCTAAGCAGAGGTCACTAGTGGAACTACCAAGAAAGCTTATTAAAGGGGGTGGACTCAATTGAGTTACAACTTTTCAGCTTCTGCTCTTTGCCTTCTTTCAGACTGAATCTGTGATGTGATGCCAGTGGGGCAGGGAAAGGTTGTGACCATTCATTCACTCACTACATATTTATTTGGTATCTACTATATGCCAGATAGTTTTCTAGGTGTTGGGGATAGCAATGAATTAAAAGCTTCTCATGCAGCTTATGTTCTAACAAAGGAGACAGTCAAGAAAAGATGAATAGCAAAATATATATAGTATGTAAAAGAATAAAACTACTTAGAGAAAAATGAAGCAAGCAAGATAGAAATTGTGATGGGGGATGGTAGGGCAGAATGGACCTGATATATGGTGGCCAGGAAAGGCCTCACTAAGGTGTGCCAAGATTGAGATAAAGATATGAAGGAAGTAAGGGAGTTAGCCATGGAAGATATCTGGAAAAGAGGGTTCCAGTAGAGGGAACAGCAAGTACAAAGGCTATGAGATGGGAGTATACCTGACATGTTTGAAGAACAGCAAGGGAGTGGTCGAGTAAGCGAGGTGAAGAGTAGTGGGAATTTAGGTCAGAGAGGAAATGAGACTCTTAATTATACAGGACCTTCTAGGATATTGAAAGTGTTGGCTTTTACTCTAAATGAGAAAAACTCTTTTGTTTTTTTTGAGTCAGAGTTTCAACCTGTTGCCCAGGCCGGAGTGCAGTGGCACACTCACAGCCACCCCAGTGTTGACCCGCTGGGCTCAGGCAATCCTTCCACCTCAGTCTTCCAAGTAGCCAGAACTACAGGTACGTGCTACCACGCCTGGCTAATTTTTGATATATTGTAGAGACGAGGTCTCACCAAGTTGCCCAGGCTGATCTCAAACCCCTGGGCTCAGGCAATCCTGTCACCTCAGCCTCCCAAAGTTCTGGGATTACAGGCTTGAGCCACTGTGCCCAGCTGAGAAAAGAAGCTCTTGAGGAGTATTAAGCAGAGGGGGAAAAAGATCTGATTTCTTTTTAATTGGATCATTATAACTGTTGATGAGAATAGCTTGAAGGAAGTGAGGATCAAGGCAGGGCAGTGAGTTACAAGGCTGTTCCCATAGTCTTGGATGAGGTATGATGGTATGATGGTATGAGGTATGATTGGATGGCAGCTGTAGAATGGTGGGAAATGACCAGGTTCTGGATATGTTTTGAGTATTGAGGCATCAACACTTGCTGATGGGTCTAATATGGGGTGTAGAAGAAATTTCTGAGCAACTTGAAGGATGGAGTTGCCATTTACTGAGATGGGGAAGATTGGGAAGAGACAGTTTTGAGGGAAATACCAGGAGCTCGGTTTTGGACACACTGTGTTTGAGATATCCATTACACAGCCAAGTGGAGAAGTCAAATAGTTGATTATAGGAGTCTGAAGTTTGGGGAAAGATTTGGGCCAGAGATGTAAGTGTGAGAGACAGCCACACAGTTCGTATTAAAGATCACCAAGGGAGTAAGAGTAGCAAGAGAAATAGGGGAGGCTGAATGGCTGAACCCTGGGGCCCACCAACATTTTGAGATTGGGGAGATTGAGAAAGGATACTAAAAAGAATAGCCAGGGAGGTAGAGCACAATGAAGAGACTGCAGTGTCCTGGAAATCAGGTCTAAAGAATAAAGACGTGTGTTGCTGGTATGCAAGATACTTGTAACGAGATTCCAGATATTGACCACTGAATGGAGTAGCATGAACGTTGTTGGTGACCTGGATAAAAGCAGTTTCAGTGGAGGGTAATGGCAGAAGCCTGATTGGAAAGTATTTGAGAGAAAATGGGAGGAGAGAAGTTAGGGGTTTACATCATAATAGAGAGTTAATATTGTAAGGGGAAATGGAGAAATAGGGCAGGAGCTTGAGGGAAGGTGAAGTCAAAAGAGGTTCTCATTTTTTTCTTCCTTTTTAAAGATGGGAGAAATAACAGATGGGAGTGAGCCAACAGAAAGGAGGAAAATCTATGCAGGGAGAGGGGAGAATTAATTGCTGAAGCTGTTAACAAAAAAGGAAGGAAAGAAAAAAGGAAGGAAGGAAAGAAACGCACCTACTAAGGGGACAGGAGATAGGAAGTAGGTGTCTGGTATCTGACCGTATGGAACTGCTTTATCAACCATGGACTGCTTAAGTCCATATTTCTTGTTATGTGAGAATAACAAGCCCCATTTGGTTAACTAATGATTTTTGAGGTTTCTGTTACATATACACTAATGCATTTCTAACATAGCATATTAGAAGTATGGGGTGGCTAAGAAAATTGAAAATGGTTATCTTTTGAGAGCGGGATGAGAGTCTGTGTGGAGGGACACAGCTGTTTTAATTCCAAGTATTCTTTGACATCCCTTAATGATTTATGCATGCATTTCTTTAATTGCAATCCTTTTCGAATGTGTAGTGTCAGTTTGGGTCTTCTAAGAAGCAGACAACAAGATGGTAGTAGCCATGTAGGAGGGGGAGGCATGAAAGATAATGGGAAAGGGAGCAGGAGTAGGTGAAGAGAGATTTTCAACTATGATAATGGTCTGAGACACGTGAAAGGACAGGGAAGGAAGGAAGGTTGTGTACAAAGAGGCTGCAGGCTGCGCGTGGTGCTGAGAGTTCCAGCCAGGCCAGATATTGTTCCTTAGAGGAGGTCCCCTGTTGGATAGGATTGGGCTGGTTCTAGTACCCCACCAAGCTTAGTCTTTGGCTGGTAGTCACCCAGGGAAAATGTGGCCTCTGTTCATCATCTATGCTCCTAGCCTCAGTTCCTCTTGAAGGAGTTTTGAGTGGTACACATCCTTGACCATTACACTCACAAAGATTTATATCAAAATAAAGAATGTGTATGTATGTTTGCACATACATACAACTCTATACCTGAGGAATCTTCATGTTCAACTAGTGAGTTTACTATCATGCCCTAATAATTACTCTTTCTTAGCCCCCAAATTCATTTATTTCTAGGAAAAATAAAAAGAAAATTTGTGCTGTACCTTGACTACCTCAGCTCAAAGTTTGATGTCCTATGATTATCCACTGATACATTAGCTGTTTATACATAAGGATTCAGTAAAATATGAACCCAGTTTTGAAACATGGTTATGACTCAAGGAAAAATTTGATTGTCTTTATAATAATCTTTGTATCATCAACCAACATTTTCTTTCTGTTTCTCTTCATAAATGATTCTTTCTTCTTTTATTAATTATTTTCATTTTAAAGCATTTCTTTAAAGAGACTCATAATATCCTGGCTCCACCCTTGGCGTTCATGTCTAATACTGTTTTGCAAGCTTCAAGGTATTTTGCTACAAAGGATACAGTTCAGAACTGTGTTTCCCTCATATATATTCAGTTATAGTTAATAGTAAGTATGTGTAAAGCTGAGTGAGTTCAAAAGCTGAGTAATCTAATTCCTCTCCTGTTTATTTTCACATGTGTTTCACAAAGTAGAAACAAACACATACCAAACATTTATCTAGTTTTTTTTTTTTTTGAGTTGGAGTCTCACTCTGTCACCCAGACTGGAGTGCAGTGGCAACTCCTGGCCACCGCAGCCTCGACCTGCTGGGCTCCGGCGATCCTTCCGCCTCAGCCTTCTAAGTAGCTGGAACTACAGGCGCGTGCTACCATGCATTTATCTAGTTTTTAAAGGGAGGTAAAGTTATTAAGTAGCCAATGAGGAAACTTTTATTATATTATTTTTGAATATTTGTACTGAATTTTTATATAAAAGCTTTAAAAGTGACTTATTTTTAATCTAGAACTTTCTATTAGATATACAAGTTAGAATGTGATAGAACTGTATGTATAAACTAAATATCTAAGTTTGAGTGTGGGAACTCAAAACATTATATTCATGATATTTGGGAATATGTTATAAATATATACCAATGTAACTGATAGAGAAAATACATCAAATACTTTTGATAAATTGTAATTTATGCCCTTAGTTTTTTTTAAAAGGTAAAAAAAACCCCATTTTTTGCTAACTACTTAAAAAGTGACTGTGAAATGAGAAGTAGTTATACCAATAAAATAGTATTGTATATAAGATATTCACAGTGAATCTCCACAGTGAAGTACCTACCTTTTGGTAGTCTCATTGGTCTAGGTAGAATATTAGGTTGAATTATGAGGTCCCACCAAGCATCTAAATCACTCTATCTCTGTATCCATCCTTCTGCCATAATGGAACAGGTCTTCCTTTTCTCTAAGGCCAAGTCTTCCCCCTAGACCTAAAGTTCCCAGCCTGCATGGAGGTACCCTGAATACTGCAGTGAATTCACAAGTGTGCTGCAGAATATTTTAAAATTTCAAGGAAAACACAGAGTTTTCTCTTGATCATGATATGAACAACTAGCTCCAGGTAGTTCAGAGTTTCAATATTAGACAGTACTCCATTTTTTTCAAGGTTGTCACTTATATGAAGGAGGTTTTCAGGGGTTGCTGTGATAAAAACAACTTCCATACAATAATTAACATAGAACAGGAATGAGGGTGAGGGTGTCTAGTCTGATTCCAAAGTCTGAAAATTTGTGTGGTACCCAACTTCTATTAGTGCACACAGCCTATTTGTAAGTGTTGTTATTTAGGAATGAAATACAAATCTTCCTTTCAATTTCTGTGTATTATGGTTTCAAATGGCAATTAAGTTGTTAGGACACAAATATTTATTAAGTTGTTTGAATCTATTTTAAAAAATAGAATGGTTGGTATTTCTTTTGGCCTAGGCTACCATAAAAAAAATATATTGAGACACAAAAAGTGCTGTGAACTGAGAAAGTATAGGAGCCTCTGGCCAGACCTTGAATGCTGTTCCATTTGGCCTTCTCGGGACCTTTTGTGATTGTCAGTTTTCTCACATACAGTACTGTGGTAGAAAGCACAGACTGCTCCATTTTTGTTGGTGTCAAATCTTGGCTCTCCCACCTGTGTGACTTTGAGGAAGCTATTTCATCTATCTGTGCCAGTTTTTATTTAGCTATAAAATGAAGATAAAAATACCTAACTCATAAGTATATTGTAAGAATTTAGTAAGTTAACACATGTGGAATACTTAGAACAGTGTCTGGCACAGACACCTAATTTTTAAATAAATCAATGTAACTAGCCGTTCTGTCAATTTGATCTTCTAATCAGCTTTTTTCCCCCAGGAAAACAAACCATTCCTAGCTCTGCCTAAAATGCTCTTTGCTTCCCCTTTCATGGAAGTGACACATTCTTAACCTTAGGTCCTAGACTAGCATTTATTACTTTCTCAAGGAAGCCTTCCCTGACAAACTTAAACCTCTATTATGTGCTATTAGAATACCGTATACTTCCTTTTTGTTGTTGTTTACAAGAGACTCAATTTTTTTATTGTATTATTTTCCCCTTTATTGATATATAATAATTTAATACTTATGGGATACAAGTGTATGTTATATGCAAAGAATGTGTCGTGATCAAGTCAGGGTAATTGGAGTATTCATCACTTTGGTGTTTATCATTTTTATGTGTTGGTATTATTTCAAGTCCTCTCTTCTAGTTACTTAGAAATAAACATCATATTGTTAAGTATAGTCATCCTAGTCTACTATTAAACATTAGAACTTATTTCTTTTATCTGTATGTTTGTACCTGTAACCAACCTCTCTTTATCTCCCTCTATTACCTACCCATCTTTTGCAGTCTCTGGTGTCTATCATTCTATTCTCCATGTCCATGAGATCAAGTTTTTTAACTTTCATATATGAATGAGAACATTCAGTATTTGTCTTTTTGTGCCTGGCTTATTTCACTTAACATAATGATTTCAGTTCCATCCATGCTGCTGCAAATGACATGATTTTTTAAAATGGCTGAATAGTGCTCCAGTATATGTGTGTGTGTGTGTGTGTGTGTGTGTGTGTGTGTGTTTATAAAATCACATATTCTTTATCCATTTGTTGAGGGCACTTTATTTGATATTGTATTTTTTGCTATTATGAATAGTGCTGTGATAAACATGAGAGTGCAGGTATCCCTTTGACATATTGATTTATTTTCCTTTGGATAGATATCCAGTAGTGGGATTGCTGGATCATGCAGTTCTATTTTTAGTTTTTTGATAAGTTTCCATACAGTTTTCCATCCTGGTTGTACATATATAGTCCCAGTAACAGTGTATAAGAGTTCCCGTTTCTCTGCATCCTCAACAACATCTGTTACTTTTTGTCTTTTTGACAGTAGCTATTCTCATTGGGGTGAGAGAATACCTCATTATGGTTTTTATTTGCATTTCCCTAATGGTGAGTGATGTTGAACTTTTTTTTATATACTTGTTGGCCAGGTCCTTTGCCCTTTTTTGAATGGAACTATGTTTTGTTTTTTTTTTACTGTTGAGATGTTTATGTTCTTGTATATTCTGGGATTAGTCCCTTATCAGATGAGGAATTTGCAAATATTTTCTCCTATACAAGAGGTTTTCTCTTCACTCTGTCGATTGTTTCCTTTGCTGTGCAGAAGCTTTTTAGCTTAATATACTCCCATTTGCCTATTTTTGTTTTTGTTCTTTTGAGATTTTAGCCATAAAACCTTTGCCTAGACCAATGTCCTGAAGAGTTTTCCCTGTTTTCTTCTAGTAGTTTCATAGTCTCAGGTTTTACACTTAAGTCTTTATCTTGAGTTGACTTTTGTATATGATGAGAGATAGGACTCTAGTTTCATTCTTCCACATGTGGTTATCCACTTTCCCAGCACCATTTATTGAAGAGGGTGTCCTTTCCCCAATATATATTCTTGACATTTTTTTTTGAAGATCAGTTGACTTTAAGTATGTGAATTTACTTTTGAATTCTATGTTTTGCTTCATTGCTCTGTATGTCTGTCTTCATACCAATATCATGCTGTTTTGGTTACTGTAGTCTTTTGATATGTTTTGAAGTCAGGCAGTGTGATGCTTATAGCTTTGGTTTTTTTTTGCTCAGGATTGTGTTGGCTATATGGTCTCTTTATTGGTCCCTTGTGGGTTTTAGGACTGTTTTTTCTGTCATTGTGAAAAATGACTTTGGTACTTTGATAGTGATTGCATTGAATCTGTAGATTACTTTGGGCAGTATGGTCATTTTAATGAGATTAATTACTCTGATTTACAGCATGGAATTTTCTTTCCATTTGTTTGTGTCCTCTTCAGTTTCTTACATCAGTGTTCTGTGTTTTTCTTGTAGAAATCTTTCACCTCCTTGGTTAAATTTATTTCTGTTTTTGTTTTTGTTTTTGTAGCTCTGTAAATGGGATTGCCTTCTTGATTTCTTTTTAAACTATTTTGATATTGGTGTCTAGAAATACTACTGGTGTTTGTATCTTGCAACTTTACTGAATTTTCTTATTCTAAGAGTTTTCTGGTGGAGTCTTTTGATTTTTCAAGAAGGATAAATCTATCTTCCCTTTTCCCAATTTGGATGTCTTTTGTCTCTTTTTCTTACCTGATTTTTCTGACTAAGACTTCTAGAATTATTTTGATTAAGAGTCATGAAAGTGGACATCTTGGTCATTTCATTTCTTAGAGGAAAGGCTTTCAAGATTTCCTCATTCAGTATGGTGTTAGCTATGGGTTTGTCATATATGGCCTTTATTATTTTAAGGTATTTTCTTCTATGCCTAGTTTGTTGAGGGTTTTTATCATGAAGGGGTATTGAATTTTGTCACATGCTTTCTCTGCATCTCTTGAGGTTATCGTACAGTTTTTGTCCTTCATTCTGCTGATTGATGTATTAGATTTATTGATTTACATATGTTCAACCTCCCTTGCATCCCTGGGGTAAATCCTACTTGATCATGTTGTATTATCATTTGATGTGCTGTTGGATTTGGTTTGCTAGTATATTGTTGAGGGTCTTTGCATCTTTTATACTTCAGGGATATTGGCCTGTAGCTTTCTTTTTTTGCTGTGTCCTAGACTGGTTTTTGTATTAGAGTAATGCTGGCCTTGTAGAATGAGTTAGAATTCTTGTAGAATTCTTGTAGAATTCTCTCTAGAGAATTCACTCCTCTTCAAATTTTTGTAATAGTTTGAGAAGGATTGGTGTTAGTTCTTCTGTATAACTTTGGTAGAGTTCTGCAGTGAATCCATCTGGTGTTGGGCTTTTCTTTGGTGGGAGACTTTCTATTACTGATTTACTCTCACCTCTTATTATTGCTCTGTTCAGGTTCTCTGTTTCTTCCTGATCCAATCTTGGCAGGTTGTGTGTATCCAGGAATTTATCCATTTCTTCTAGGTTTTCTATTTTTTTTTCCTCCCCCCTTTTAAAAGCATGTAGTTGTTCATAATAGTGTCTATATCGTCTTATATTTCTGTGGTATCAGTTGCAATGCTTCCTTTTTCATTTTGCTTATTTGGGTCTACTCTTTTCTTGGTTAGTCTAGTTATCAATTATCAATTTAGTTTGTCTTCTCAAAGTAGCTATTCATTTCGTTGATCATTTATATTTTTTGTAAATGTCTATGTTGTTTAGTTCTGCTCTGATCTTTATTTCTTTTCTTATGCTAATTTGGGGTTTGCTCTTGTTTTTGTAGGTTCTTGAATTATATTGTAAGCTTGTTCATTTGAAACATTTCTACTTTGTTGATGGTGGTTTTTGTTGTTATAAACTTATCTGTTAGCATTGATTTTGCTGTACCCCACAGGTTTAGTATATTGTGTTTCCAGTTTTCATTTGTTTCAATACTTCTTTAAAAAATTTCCCATCTTCATTTCTTCATTGACCTAAAGGTCATTCAGGGGCATGTTGTTTAATTTCCATGTATTTGTATAGTTTTCAAAGTTTCTCTTGGTATTGTTTTTTAGTTTTATTACATTGTGGTCTGAGAAGTTAGTTAATATGATTTCAATTGCTAAAAATTGGTTGAGACTTGTTTGTGGCCTAACATGGCTAATCTTGGAAAATACTCCATGTGCCAATGAGAAGATCGTGTATTCTGTAGTTGTTGGATAAAATGTTCTGTAAATATCTGGTAGGTCCATTTGGTCTAAAGTCTGGTTTCAGTTCAATGTTTCTGTGTTGATTTTCTCTCTCAATTATCTGTTTAATGCTGAGAGTGAGTGTTGAAGTCACCACTATGATTATGTTGAAATCTATCTTTTTCTTTAGATCCTGCAATATTTGCTTTATGAATCTGGGTTCTCCAATGTTGGATGCACATATATTAAGAATTGTTATATCCTCCTGCTGGGTTGATCCCTTTTTCACAATATAATGACCTTCTTTGTGTGTGCGTGTGTGTGTGTGTGTGTGTGTGTGTGTGTGTGTGTGTGTGTTTTACTATTTTGATTTGAAGTTTGTTTTACCTGCTATAAGTGTAACTATTTCTGCTTGCTTTTGGTTTCCATTTGTATGGACTATTTTTCTTCCCATTACTGTCAGTCTGTATGTGTCTTTACTTTAGTAAAGTGTTTCTTGTAGGCAGCATATTGTTTGATCATGTTTTTAAAATTCATTACCAGTCTATATCTTTTAAGTGGACATTGTAATATGTTTACATTCAGTGTTATTATTGATATGAGAGGTTTTTTATTTTCTCATATTGATCATTGTTTTTGGTTGTTTTGTATATACTTTTGTTCTCTTATTTTTCACTTATTGATTGTCCTTGTGGTTTGCTGAATTTCTGTGGTGGTACCATTTGTGTCTTTTCTCTTTTTCATTTGTCTGTTTGCTTTACCAGTGAGTTTTATATTTTTGTGTGTTTTCATGTAGTAATTGTCATATTTTCATTTTCAGGTTTAAGACTCCCTTGAGTATTTCTTATGAGGCAGGTCTTGTAGAGATGAATTCCTTCAGCACTTGCTTGTCTGGGAAAGACTTTATTTCTCTCTCATTTCTGAATGATAGTTTTGATGGCTATTGTATCCTTGGTTGACAGCTTTTTCTTTTCTTTCAGTACTTTGAATATATCTTCTTTGCCTATAAGGTTTCTGCTGAGAAGTTTAGTGTTATTCTGATGGGGGCACCTTTGTAGATGACTGGACATTTTTTCTGTTGCTGTATTCAGAATTTTCTCTTTGTTGTTGACTTTGGACAGCTTGACTATAACTTCCTGTGGAGAAAAGCTTTTTATACTGTATCTTATTGGGGATCACTGGGCCTCCTGTATTTGGACGTCTAAATATCATGCTACACTTGGGAAGTTTTCTTTTTAAAAATATCTATGAATTAATTTATTTAAAAACAATAACAAACCCATTGCATGCTTACCAAAATAATACATTTTTCTGAAAAGTAGTTGTTTTCCCCAAAAATGGAATAGTGGTATTGTTTTATATTTTTGAAGTCTTTTTACTTAATAAAAGACAGGTAGATTCTCATATCTGCTTTTGAATTAAATCTGCTGTAAAATGTTGTTTTGGTTGAAGTATATGAAGAAAATGTGACTTTACACAGACATGTAAGGTAACAGAGGACCTTCTCATACAGTGGTAGTTTCTTTGTTTTATTTTAAAGTTGTGGGTGTATAAGTTAGGATTAGGTACATAAGTGGTTTAGGTGGAAATGAAGTTTTGAACCTCTTGTTGGACCTCACTTTGCCTGGTTTAGGATCAGGCACCCTTATTGATGTTATGTGCCTATCCCCTGGCAGTGTTCCACTATTGCTGATGACTTGGGAAGTTTTCATCTATTATTTTGTTAAATATGTTGTTAAATCCTTTTGTTTTCTTTTTGCCTTTGGGGATATTGTCACTTTATGGTGTCTTATATATCACAAATGACTTTTTCATTTTTCTTTTGAGTTGGAGTCTCACTCTGTAGCCCAGACTGGAGTGCAGTGGCTACTCCCAGCCACCGTAGCCTCGACCTGCTGGGCTCCGGCGATCCCTTCGCCTCAGCCTTCCAAGTAGCTGGAACCACAGGCACGTGCTACCACGCCCGGCTAGTTTTTTGATTTATTGTGGAGATGAGGTCTCGAACCTGCGGGCTCAGGCAATCCACTCACCTCAGCCTCCCAAGGCGCGGGATTACAGGCTGAGCCACCGAGCCCAGCTGACTTCTTCATTTTTAAAAATTATTTGTTCTGTACTTTTGTCTGACTGGGTTATTTCAAAAGACCTACCATCAACTTATGAGAGTTTCTTTTCTGCTTGGTTTCCTCTATTGTTGAAGCTTTTGAGTGTATTTTTTTTTTTTTTTTAGTTGAAGTCTCACCCTAGGCTGGAGTACAGTGTCACGCTCCCAGCCACCGAAGCCTTGACCTACTGAGCTCAGGTGATCCTTCTGCATCAACTTTCTAAGTTGCTGCAACTACAGGCGCCGTGACCATGTCCAGCTAATTTTTTGATTTATTATAGAGACAAGGTCTCACTATGTTACCCAGGCTGGTCTTGAACCCGCGAACTCAGGCAATCCTCTCGCCTCGGCCTCCCAAAGTGCTGGGACTATAGGCTTGAGCCACTGTGCCTGGCCTTGAGTGTATTTTGTATTTCAATTCAAGAGATTCTTCAGTTGCATGTTTTGTTGTTGTTGTTGTTATTTTTGAGTCAGCGGCTTACTCTGTCATTCAGGCACTGAGTGCAGTAGCACACTCACAGTTTACCACATCCATGGTCTCTTGGGCTCAGGTGATCCTTCTGTTTCAGCCTTTCAAATAGCTGAGTCTACAGGCATGTACCACCATGCTTGACTAATTTTTTTATTTTTTGTAGAGATGAGGTCTTGCTATGTTGCCCAGGCTGGTTTCAAACTCCTGGGTTCATATAGTTCTTCCACCTCAGCCTCCCAAAGTGCTGGAATTATAGGTTTGAGCTACTACATCAGCCTGTTTGGGTCTTTTTTTTTTTTTTTT
>CAUYQG010264899.1:0-10157 GCA_963574415.1 Tarsius wallacei
GAGTGAGACCCCCCAACTCAAAAAGAAGAAAAAAAATTGCATGTTTTGAGTCACCAGTTTTATAGATGACCCAGATATGAGTCAGATCACAGCAGGACCATAGGAACGAGTGGCTGAAACAGCGAAGATGCAGATGGCAGGCGTTGAGAGGGCCAAGGAGCTGTGCGGCAGAGTGGAGTGATTCCTCCCCGTGGCTAGCTCGTGGCAGTGCAAGGCTTGATGTAAACGAGTGGACTCTCTGGTTCGGTGCCAGTGTCTCAGTGGATATGCAGGGATGACATGGGCCTGGGCTGCCTGTGAGCCTTACCAGGGTAGGGACTCCAGCGCTCATCGCCACCACCACTGGGTCTTGCTGCACGGCAAACTACCTCAAAACGTAATGACTGAAACAACAGCATACACCTAGCTAACATTTTTTGTGGGGCAAGGCTTGGGGAGCAGCTCAGCTGGGTGCTTCTGGTTCAAGGTCTCGCATGAGGTTGCAGTCACAACGCCACCAGATCTGTGGCCATCTGCCATCCTGACGGGCTGGAGGAATCTGCTTCCAGATGGGCTCCGTCCCTTGGCTGGCAAGGTGGTGTCGGTGTGGGCAGGAGGCCTCAGTTCGTGGCTGCGTGGCTGTTGGAACACAGAACACAAGAACGGAGGTTTCAGTTTGGAGCATTTCACTCCTGGGTGCCTGTGGGGCAACCTCAGGCAGCCCAAGCGTCATTAGAGACACGAGTCTGGTGACTAGCGAGGAAGATCTGGTGGACATCAACACCCAGACACTAGTGAAACCATGGAACGAACGCGACGGCTGGATGGGGCAGCCTCAGGGAAGCGGCGTCCACTTGAGACGGTTGTCAGGGAGCTACCGCTCTGGAGGAGGGTCATGCACCAGTCATGGTGAGGGGTACCGGAGAACGTGTGTCTCTTGGCTACCAAGGCTGCCATTTCTGAGAGTGACCGAGATAAGGTCATGGATGGAAAGGTCAAAGGTGTATACCTTGGGTTAGCAGCTGCTTCTGCGTCGCCCCTCGTGAGGACGTTGGCCTTGGCCTACTGCCAACGTCGGTTCTGTGACTGGTGTTCAAGACATGGGAGTTTAAGTTCAAGACATGGGTGTTGGGACACGGGGCCACAAACTTTCAAACCGTAGCAAGTGCTATGAGGTTGATCCAATGGTCATCTCCACCTTACAGGTGTGGAAACTGAGGCTTAGAGAGTTTAACGAATTGACTCACAATTACAGCCAGCATGTAGCCAAGCCAGATACAAGCCAACGGCTTCTCGCCCTGCCTTTCCATCCATGATAGCGCCCCTTGAGCCTGGCCGAGAATACTGGTGGTGTCAGGGGGTTGGCTTCCTGAATGAGCAGCTCTGATGCTGCTCGTGGCTGTGGCTCTAGTTGTCCGAGAGGCTGCGTGACATCCTGGCCTTGACTGATGACTCCAGCGTGAACTCGAGGGAAAAGCCAGTTCTGTGGGGCCGGTTCTGGGAGGTGTGTCTGTTAGGGTTGAATGGGGCAGAATTTTATGATATATATGATACACTTAACTGTTTTGCTATTTTATTATAATGGTACAGAGGATTTAATGAAGCCCAAGGAGGGGCATGTGACTGAATTCAGAAATCACTGGATGCAGCCCTTGAAAACTTCCAGAAGAGGCTGGATGCTGTGGCTCAAGCCTGTAATCCCAGCACTTTGGGAGGCCGAGGTGAGAGGATCGCGGGTTCAAGAACAGCCTGGGCAACTTGGCGAGACTTCATCTCTACAATTAATCAAAAAAATTGTCCAGACTTGGTAGCCGCGCCTGTCATTCTGGCTCCTTGGAAGGCTGTGGTGGAAGAATCGCCGGAGCCCAGCAGGTCGACGCTGGGGTGGCTGTGAGCGTGCCATGGCCCTCCGGCCTGGGCGATGGAGTGAGACAAAAAAAAAAAAAAAAAAGAGAAGAAAACTTCTGGAAGAGTCTGTGAATGTCCTCTCTGCATACCAAAGTCAGCCTCCCTCCCTCTCTCCCTGCCTTGCTTCCTCCTCCCTCCCTTCCTCTTTCCACTGGTTTCGCGCCTTCTCTCTCTCCCCCACCACCCCTCCCTCTCCTCCCTCCTCCTCCTCCCTCCCTCCCTCTGTTAACAAAACAGGAAGTGTGCACATTAGTTCTGCTGCATATCCGAGTGTGAGGAGTGTCTCAATATATTTGTGCAAGGTCTATGGTGATATTAACCAATGTAAATTTCCTCCCTCCCTCCCTCCTTCCCTCCATCTTTATGGCCCTTGGTCTCCATCTCTCTCTGGACAGGTTTTTTTTTTTTAAATGTCTCTGGTTGTGTGACAGAAACCATGACCTTAAGCCCGGACAGTTCTGAAACTGTCAAATCGCATCAGTCTCAAAGTGTGGTCCCCAAACTGGCAGCATGAGCCTCACCTGGGAAATCATTAGAAACCAAACAACTCAGGTCCCACCTCAGACCTGCCGAATCAGAAACTCTGGAATGAGGCCTGCGAAGCTCTTTTTCCACAAGCCCTTGGGGTGGCTCGAATGCACACCGGGTTTGGGCACCCCTGGTGGGGAACGTACACCTTCAGCCTCCGGGTCGGAGACTGACCAACCTGCCACTCGAGTGTCACAGACACAGCTTGATTCTGGGGCCGCCTCAGCACGGATTAGCTGCGCCTCGAGGAACTCACCCTCCTGCAAGACCCCTGGACAGGGGTGGCAATGAGGGCACTTTCAAAAAATAGGGGTGCGGTTTGGAAAAGAAGCGGGGTGGGGGTGGGAGAATAAGAAGAGCAAGGGTGAATTTCCAGGCTGTGGGTCCAAGAGTCGGCTACATAAAGTCCAACACAAGGAGGTTGGGCCCAGGGGTGGCCTGCTTGGGGCAGCCTGGTCACGTGTCTACTCCTGGGGATTGGCTTGGCCACGAGGTCATGGTGACTCACTTCTCGTCGCTTTGTGGTTCTTTTCCTGGAGTATCCACATCCGGTTTAACGCTTGCTTTAGGACCTGGGCACTGTTCATTAGAGCAGCGGTTCTCAAAGTGGGGTCCCTGGGCCCTGGCGGGTCTCTGAGACACTTAGATGTTCCACAGGTCAAACCATTTTCACAATAATACTGAGACTAAGATGGCACAAGAACAAGGACAGGTATAGCTGTTGTTTCCTCCGCACACACGAAGGCAGTGGTGCCCACCATCCTAGCAGTGACTGTGTTCTTCCCTGCTGTGCTCTCGCGGGAAAACAGCTCATATTACTCATGAGTGTCTGAGATGAAGCAACGGAAATGATTCATTTAACTAAACGTTAGCCCTTGAGTACATGTCATGTTTTGGTGACGAGACAGGAAGTGTGCATCCTAGTTCTGCTGCACGTCTGAGTGTGAGGAGTGTCTCAGTGTGTTTGTGCAATTGTTTGAGCTGTGACCCGAATTAGCCGCTTTTTCATGAAAACCCATTTTTACTTGAAAGAATGACTGACACACAAGCTATGGTATTTGACAGACATTGTCTCAAAAGTAGAGTGTGTCACTTCAAGGAAAACAACTGGCACTATTAGCTGCCAACAACAACATTTTGAGCTTTCAAGCGAAAATTATAATTTTGGAAGACTTGTATCCACCATCATGACTTGACGGTTTCCCAATACCAAATTTTTTTTTTTACAAGATCTATGGTGATATTAACCGATGTGAATTTCTATATTATATAATAAAGTATCAATATTTGGAATACCTGCATAACTCAGTGAACTCATATTTTGTAAATGACCAATTCATGATGTTATGAAATTGTGCACGGGTAAAAGATCCATTTAAACTGCAAAATAAAATGGATTTCAGGGTTAACAGAGTGTAAAAAGTCCATTGATGTGGTTTCAGAGTCCACGTAACAACTAAATTTAAAGAAACTTGAATTTTAGTAGAATATAAAAAAGAATACCCGCTAGTCTCTGAAATGACTACTGACATACCCCACCCCTTTTCAATTACATCTCTACATGTGGCTGAAGTCTCTTCATATTCTTCATAGCAAAATATATCAAATGCAGAGCTGACGTGAGAATCCAGCTGTCTTCTATTGAACTAGATGCTTTAGAGATTTTTTTTTTTTTTTAGTCAGTGTCTCACTCCGTCACCCAGGCTGGTGTGCAGTGGCATGCTCATGGCCACTCCAGCGTCGACCTACTGGGCTCCAGTGATCTCTCCACCTCAGTCTTCCAAGCAGCCGGAACTACAAGTGCACACTATCACACCCAGCTAATTTTTGATTTATTGTAGAGACGAGGTCTCGCCAAGTTGCCCAGGCTGGTCTCGAACCTGCAGGCTCAGGCCATCCACTCACCCCGGCCTCCCAAAGTGCTGGAATGACAGGCTGAGCCACCGAGCCCAGCCTACAGAGATTTTCACAAATGTGAAACAGTGCCTATTCTCACTATTTTTTGTGTGTGCAAAATATAGATTTTTAAAATAAAAATGTTATTTGCGTTAACGTGTAATGGTTTTATTATTGCTATATCTAGTGAATTAAAAATTAAAGTCTCAGATTTAATTTCTAATGTGGTAAGTATTGAAATATATAACACACATGAAACTTCTTCGGGGTCCTCAAAAATTTCAAGACTGTAGAGCGGTCTTGAGACCAAAAAGTTTGAGAACTGTGGAGTTAGAGGACAGCTCAGCTGTCATCGCCAAGAGACACGTGCAGAGAAAGAGAAGCACGAAGTGGATCAAGCCATAGAGAAATTCTTTTTCAAGGAACAGTCCAGAGGTCAGTGGGGTGGAGGGCCAGGGAAGGCCGGTAGTTCTGTTCTTTGGGTCCCCCAGGGCCTCAGATTCTCTCTGTCTTGTTGCCCTGATATCTCCTAGGGCAGAGATCCCCAACACCTGGGCTGTGGACCGGTACAGGTAGGTGGCCTGCTAGGAGTCTGATGGCACAGCAGGAGGTGAGCAGCTGAGGGTGGGAGCTCCGCCTCCTTCCAGATCAGTGGCGGCTTGAGACTTGCATAGGATCACCAGCCCCACTGTGGACTGTGTCTGGGAGGGATCTGGGTTGCAGCTTCTGTGAGACTCGAATGCCTGGTGATCTGAGGTGGAGCTCCGGTTGTGATTCGCAGTGAGGTTTGACTGCACATCCCCGCCCCCAACCAGTCTGGGGAAAAATTGTCTTCCACGAAGCCGGGCCCTGGTGCCAAAAAGGTTGGGGATCACTGCCGTAGGGCATGGGTTCTTAATCTGGGGTCTGTGAGCTCAGGACGTCTCTGAATCTGGGGAGAGAAACCTCTACCAGAATTGTAACACTTCCTTCAATCACAGGCAACAAGCCACAGGAGTGTTAGCGGGTCTCGTGGCTTGGTCGGCAAGAGAAGTCACAGGCATTTCCACGGCAGTTATTGCAGACATTGTCAAGTGCTGTTTATACTTATCACTACTTAAAAACCTGTTAGGCCCCCAGGCTAGATTTTGATATATGAGGAGAGACCCCCAAAACCCTGGAATTATCTTTTGGAGGGTGGGCCCCTTGTAGTAAACTTGGAATTTGTTCCTCCAGATCAAATGGTCAATTTTTTCCTCATTCTGTGTCCAGGCTGAAGTGCGGTGGCACGATTATGGCCACGACAGCCTCGACCTGCTGGGTTTAGGCAATCCTTGTGCCTCAGTCTTCCAAGTAGCTGGAGCCTTAGCTATTATTATATTCAGCTAATTTTTTTGTTTCATTGTAGAGAGGAGGTCTCACCAAGTTGCCCAGGCTGGACTTGAACCCCTGGGCTCAGGCCATCCTCTTGCCTCAAACTCCCAAAGTGCTGGGATTACAGGCTACAAGTGTTTTAAAAAATATTTGCATGACAGTATTGCATTATGACCAGTTTCTTTTATGATCTGTTGTGTCTTTTTGTATTTAAACCATCATTCTAAGCTGGGTGTGGTGGTTCATGCTTGTAATTCAGCACTGTGGGAGGCTGAGATGGGAGGATGTCTTGAGCCTGGGACTTTGAAACCAATCTGGACAACATAGTGAGATCTCATCTTTCCAAGTAATAATAAAAAAGTAGCCAGACAAGGTGGTGCACACCTGTAGTCCCAGCTACTTAGGAGTCTGAGGTGGGAGGATCGTTTGAGTCCAGGAGTTCACAGCTGTAGTGAGCTATGGTCTTGCCTCTGCACTCCAGCCTGGACAAAAGAGAGAGACCCATTCTCAAAAAACAAACAAACAAACCATATTCTTCTTCTACTGTCTGGGGGAAGTTCACGAGAATGCCAAACAGGCACAAAACTATTGAAGAAACCCTGTTCTAGGCTCCTAGAGGAAGCAGGAGAGCGTGCAGAGAGTAAGAGACCTCCTTTTAATGGAGTATACCCAGCGTGTCCTGCTCTTGGGCCATGGCTGGAAACTTAGTCACGGGGCCACATCTCACAGAAAGATGTGGCTTCTCCCAGAAGGCCACATGCCTTGCCAAAACTTGGGTGAGGGATATGGAACAGTGGATGGAAGACGGCTCGTGGTTTCTGTCTTGTCTCTGCTGAGCTGTTCCCACCTGACTTCTCTCTTCCTGTCCTATCCCCTGGTGGTTGCCCTTCCCTCAGTCTCGAGCAGGAACAGTCTCTGACAGAGTCCCTCTGGCCACCTTCTTCTGAATAGTTACACAAACAGTGCATCTGAGGTCAGAGCTGTAGATGGCACATTAGCAGATGACGTGTCAAAGTTGGAAGGCTGGCAGGCTGAGCGCCAAGCACCTCCCCCCAAATAAATATTGATTACAGATAAATATGATTACGAAGTGGAGAGACCTGGCAGGCAACACCTTGACCAAGCTATCAAGATGACATACCAGTAACAAGACTTATTATCGGCGTGGGTCCCCTGACGTGGTGCACTGAAAAGGGCACATCACCTGTGATATTCTTCCCCTGAACCATGATCTTGATCTAAAGACATTTTACAGTACAACTGACTGGAACTATTCAAAAGTGTCAGGGCTATGAAAGATAAGACAGATTGAGAAACTGTTGCCAATGGGAAGAGCCTAAGGGGCCAAAAACTACAGGCAAAGGTGGGATCAGGGACTGGATCCTGGAACAGGAAAAATGACATTGATGGGAAAACCAGCGAGATTCGAATAAGGTCTGTGACCTAATTAACTGTAGTGAACACTGTTAATTTCCTGGTTTTGTCAACGGTACTGTGGTGCGATGAGATATTAACATCAGGGGGAACTGTGTAAGGGGTGGGTGGAAGCTACTATTTCTGCAGCTTCTCTATCAGGATAAAAATTATTTCAGCTGGGCTCGGTGGCTCAGCCCATAATCCCGCGCCTTGGGAGACTGAGGTGAGTGGACTGCCTGAGCCCGTGGGTTCGAGACCCACCCGGGCAACTACAATAAATCAAAAATTAGCTGGGTGTGGTAGCGTGCGCCTGTAGTTCCAGCCACTTGGAAGGCTGAGGCGGAAGGATCGCCGGAGCCCAGCAGGTCGAGGCTGCGGTGGCCGGGAGCGGCCACTGCACTCCAGTCTGGGTGACAGAGTGAGACTCCAACTCACAAAAAAAAAAAAAAAAAAAAAATTTCAAAATAGAAAGTTAATAGAGCTGCCCTGGATGGCGGCACCTTGGTAGGGTTTTTATTACCCAGGACAGGTCAAGGACTAGCGTGTCTTTCTCCCAGTCAGAGCGGAAAAGGCAACCCCAGCCAGGCCGTCTCTACCTTCAACTCGGCTGAAGCAGATGACCAGGGCAGGACACAGTAGCAAGCAGAGTGTCCCTTTTCTGAATGTCAATATTCTCATCTTTAAAATGGGAGAATAGGATACTAAAGTGTTGCTGGGCTGCTTTCAAGAGATAACATCTCTGAAGCATGATAAATGTTCAATAAATGACTGCTATTATCACACCCTAAAGAGAGTATTATTACTGTTAAGCTTTTTTTAAAATCAGGGTCTCACTCTGTCGCCCAACTTGGAGTGCAGTGGCACGATCACGGCTCACTGCAGCCTCAACCTCCTGGGCCGAGGCAGTCCTTCCGCCTTAGCCCCCCAAGTAGCTGGGACTACAGGCGCATGCCACCATGCCCAGCTACTTTTTTTTTTCTTTGTAGAGATGAGGTCTCGCTACGTTGCCTAGGCTGGTCTCGAACTCTTGGACTCAAGGGATCCTCCTGCCTCGGCCTCCTGATTGCTGGGACTACGGACACGAGCCTCAGCACCCAGCCTATCATTTAAGCCTCAGTAAAGCATCCAATAAGTATTCATGAAGCGCTTTCAAGACACCACGTAGGCCCAAGTCAGGTTACCATTAGTGATGATAGGGTCACGGCAGTGCTACGGGCTTTAGCTAAAGTTACAACACTGTGGCGGAATCTAATTTAATTGAGACACACTCTAATTTGGGTTACATCTTTTTTTCTAATTTAATTCCACATGCCTTATATTTCACTTAGTTGTTAGCCTATAAATTATTAATTTAGTCACTTTGTTTGATTATTTTTTTTCTGGCATTGCTCATCAGTGCTAATATGTTTAAATATCGGTCTCAGTGGTTGCTGAAGCAGTGATGGAGGAGAGAGACACCCCAACGCCCCAAGTCACATAAAGATGCTGCTTTGTTTTAAAAGTTGTTTCATGAAGTCTGGGCATGGTGGCTCATGTCTGTAATCCCAGCACTTTGGGAGGCAGAGGTGGGAAGATCACCTGAGCCCAGGCGTTCAAGACCAGCCTGGGCAACCTAGTGAGATCTCAGCTCTACAAAAAATATAAAAAATTAGCCGGGTGTGGTGGCGTGTGTCTTTAGTTCCAGCTACTCAGGAGGCTGAGGTGTGAGGATAGCTTGAGCCCAGGAAGTCGAGGCTGCTGTGAGCCATGATTGTGCCACTGCACTTTATCCTGGGCAACAGAGTGAGACCCTGTCTCTAAAAAAAAAAAAAAAAAGATGCTTTATGACACAAAGCTGAACTTTGTGTCCCACTGCTTCGGCCTAATGGTTTTAGTATGATCATTGTTGAGTCTCTTCTTGGATGGGGGAGGTTGGGGACTCCAGGATGTCCTCAGAGGTCAGCAGTGCCTCTGTGCTTGCACGCCTCACTGTGCCCGCTTGACCTGTGCCACTCACAGTGTGAGAAATGGACTTGTGCCAGCCTGCAGACTCTTCCAGGTCTGTGACAGCCATTGAGTGTAAGCATTCAGAACTTGATGGAGTTGGTCTACGTTTGTTGAATAAGATTATTTTTGTATTTTTGCTTTTTCATTTTACTTTTCTTTTCTTTTCTTTTTTTTTTTTGAGTAGGAGTCTCACTCTGTCACCCAGGCGGGAGTGCAGTGGCATGCTCACGGCCACCCCAGTATCGACCTGCTGGGTTCTGGGGATCCTTCCGCCTCGGTCTTCCAAGTAGCCAGGACTACAGGTGCACGCTACCACGCCCAGCTAAGTTTTGATTTATTGTAGAGACGAGGTCTCACCAAGCTGCCCGGGCTGGTCTTGAACCTGTGGACTCAGGCAATTCACTCACCTTAGCCTCCCAAAGTGCTGGGATTACAGGCTGAGCCACTGAGCCCAGCCCATTTTACTTTTCTAATACTTTGTCATGATTGTATTTGACAAATGTTTCTGTCTGCAGCACACCGGAGAAAGTAAACACAAAACGTCATCCTTATCCACAGAGAGGGAAGCACTGGTCTAAACTGTAAGGTGCATCCAGCAAAAGACCATCCCAGGGCTTGTGCGATTGAAAGTGACCAATAAACAGGAATATATTCTTACCCAGACCCACGCGTGCTGTAAATACGACTCGAGCTAACCTTACTGCCTGGAAGCGTCTTTGTATAGACTAGGGGTGTTGGTCTGTGTAAAATGTCCTGTTGCTTGTGAACCGGCCAGAGGGTTGGCGGGGGTGTGCAGCTCCTTGGCTGGGAACTTTGTCATAGTGTGGATGGCAAACTGACCTTGCAATCGCTGCCACGGGTTTCTCCTGCCTGGCCTCCAGTTTTGGGCCTGTCATTTACCTTCCACACTGTTGCCAGAATAGCAATCTTAGCAAAATGCGTAGTGCTGTCATGCTCCTTTGTGGCTCAGAATCCTTCAGGGACATGCCTTCACCCGCAAGGCAACGTTCCAGTTCTTCAGCCTCCCGGAGCAGGTCCTCCATGATGTGGTCTTGGTTTATTCCTCTAGTCTATGTGTGTGAGAAAGATGA
>CAUYQG010264903.1:0-75878 GCA_963574415.1 Tarsius wallacei
ACGCCCGGCTAATTTTTGATTTATTGTAGAGATGAGGTCTCGCCAAGTTGCCCAGGCGGGTCTCGAACCCGCGGGCTCAGGCAATCCACTCACCTCAGCCTCCCAAAGCGCGGGATTACAGGCTGAGCCACCGAGCCCGGCGAGCCAAAGCAATCTTGAGCAAAACAACAAAACTAGAGGCATCATCTGATTTTTAAAATATGCTACAAATCTATAGTGATTAAAACAACATGGTACCAGGATAAGACAGACCAGTAAAAAAGAGCAGACAGTCCAGAAATAAGCTTACATATTTATGATCAATAGATTTTTCAGCCAAGATGCCAAGAACACAAAATAGGGAAATAACAATCTCTTCAATAATGTTGGGAAAACTGAATATCCACATGAAAAAGAATCAAATTAGACCCTTATTATATGCCATATAATAGTCATTGGAAATAGATTAAATAATAAAAAATATGACCTGAAACTGTAAAACTCCCAGAAGAAAACAAAGAATAAAAACTTCTTGAACTTGGTCTGAGCAATATTTTTATATAACCCCAAAAGCATAGGCAACAAATGCAAATGTAGATAAATGGTATAGCAGCAAACTAAAAATCTTCACGGCAGAGGAAACGATCAGTAGAGTGAAGAGCCAACCTAAGAAAATATTTACAAACCACACATCTGGTTTCTAATATATGAGGAACTCCACTCAATAGTAAGAAAGCAAATAATCTGATTTAAAAATTACGCAGCCATAAAGAAGAACACAATCATGAACTTCGAAGCAACCTGGATGGACTTAGAGTCTATAATACTGAGTGATCTTTCACAGAAACAAAGAACTTACGAGTATCACATGTTCTCACTCATAAGTGGACCTTGAACAACTATTGTAATACTATAAGAAAAGGGTTGACAGTAGCAGAAAACTGTGGGGGAGGGGGGCAGGGAGGCGGGAAGTAACGGGAACCTGCCTGGGGAAGAGGGGCACACCTCATCCACAAGGCTAACTGCTTGAGGAATATTTATATACCTAACCCTGAATTGCACCCCACAATTTTAAAATAAAAAGTTTAAAAGTTAAAAAAATTGACAAAGGACCTCCTTTTTAAAAGACACGTTATAAAAGATGACATCCAGATGACCAACAGGCATATTACAAACATTCAACATTGTTAATTATCAGGGAAATGCAAACCAAAGCCACAATGAAATATTATCTCATACCTTGTTATAATGTCTATGAACAAAAACAAGTATTGATGAGGATGTGAAAAAAGAAAACCCATATACATTTTATGTAGAAATGTAAATTGGTACAACCATTATAAAAAAAACAATATGGACATTCCTCAATAAATTAAAAATAGAATTACCATATGATCCAACAATCCCACTACTGGGTATATATCCAAAGTATATGAAATATATATTCAAAGAATATGAAATCAGTATGTCAAAGGTCTTCTGTTCATTGCTGAGTTATTCATAATGGCAAAGAGAATGAATCTGTGTGTTTATCAATGGGTGAATAAATAAAGAAAATGAGATGAGAGAGCGAGAGAGAGAGAGAGAGAGAGAGAGAGAGAAGGGTGGGGGGACTCAACTGAATACTATTGGCCTTGAAAAAAAGAAAATCTTTCCATTTGCAACAACATGGATGAGCCTGAAGGATATGTTAAGTGAAATTAAGCAGTCACAGAAAGATTTTACTGCATGATCTCACTTACATGTGGAATAAAACACACAAATAAAAGTCATTTCATAGAAAACAAGTAGAATGGTGGTTCTAGGAGACAGAGAATAGGCAAAATGAAGAGGAGATGGTGGTTAAATAGCACAAAGTTTCAATTATATAGGTTAATTAAGTTATGGATGTCTATTTTACAGCATGTTGACTATATTTAATAATACTATTTGCAGACTTGAAATGTGCTAAGAGAGTAGATCTTAAACGCGCTCATTATAAAAAAGAAAATGGCAACTATATGAAGTGATGGATATGTTAATCAGTTTAACTGTGGTAATCATTACTCACAATGTAAGTATTTATCAAAATATCACATCGTCCACCTTAAATATATACTTTTGTATTTGTTATTAATAAACCCGAGGGAGAAAGCTTATCACTAGTTAGTGGGAGGTTTTCTAATTAACTAGTGATTAGAGCACAATATGAGGGTCGGTCTATAAATAGACACAAAAGCAAACAGAAGGTACAGCTAGTTCAGATTGGGAACATTTTCTGAAGGAGAAGGTGCTTAATGTGAATCTTGAAGAATAAATAGGACTTAAAGGAAAGGGACTTCCCCTTAAGCAAAAAGACCAAAGACTCAGTATTATTAGAAAGAATGACCCCATTGTGGGAATGGAACTTGATGAAGTTGAAGCAAAGATCTGTAGAGTGGGATTAGGTCACCAAGAGGGCAGTCCTCCATCTGTGAATTGCTTTGCTTGCCAGCCTAAGGAATTTGTACTTTACCTTAAAAGCCATAGCAAGGTTCCTCTATTAACCTAATTGGAAAAATAAAAAAGACCTTATGACCTTGTGTTTAATTGACAGAAATAGGCAAAGGACCAAAAGTAAATTAGCTTTATGCAGGTTTCAGTATATTATTGGTTCCACTGAGCTTGTGTCTTAAAATGGTTTCAAATCAAACTGAATAGAGAGAATTTTCTAAAGTTTTGAGTTTTCCTAGCAAACTATAACACTACCAGCTCAAAATGCAGTATTATCGCCTACCTCTCTACTTGAATGTAAGTTCTTCCATGGCTGGGACCAAGCCTGACTCAGAGAAGGCATTCAGGAAACATTCATTGACTGGATCCCTCACTTCATTCACTCCTGTTTTCAGATGCTGCTTCATTCTTATTCACATCTCTGTGGAACAGTGTCCTTGTTTTTTGTTGTTGTTGTTGTTTGTTTTGTTTTGGGTTTTTTTTTTTTTGCATTTTATTCTTAAGTAGAAAAGGTGAGTGAACTAAGATAATGGGGGATATTCTAAAAAAGAATTGAAGAGTTTTAGTGATTGAAGTTATTCTAAAGACCATTTAAATCTGTAGATAAGGCCTAGTGTGGTGGCTCAAGTCTATAATCCCAGCACTTTGGGAGGCCAAGGCATGAGGATTGTTGAGTCCAGGAGTCCTAGACCAGCCTAGGCAACATAGTGAGACTCTGTCTCTACAAAAATATTTTTAAAATTATCCAGGTTTTGTGGCATGCATCTGTGGTCGCAGCTACTCAGAAGGCAGAGGCAGAGGATAGCCTGAGTCCAGGAGGTCATGACCACGGTGAGCCATGATTGTGCCACTACACTTCAGCCTGGGCAGCAGAGTAAGACCCTGACTCAAATAAATACGCTTCAATAAATAAATAAACAAACAAATATAAATAAATAAATCTACAGATAAGAATGATGTTAACTATTATCAATGTCCCATGGCTGGATACAATTATAGTGATATTTGCCATGTTGTACACCAAATACTATGTAATGTATGATCTCATTTTCTTATAAAACTCCTGACAAGATAGATTTTATTGTTCTTATTTTACAATAAGGAAAGTGAATCATGAAGAGATTACTTAATCATTCCAGGTTTATAGCATTACCAATTGGCAGAGCAAGGACTTGACCCCAGTCCTTCTCTTATCCATATGTCCATTCTCTAAAGGGGTGCTACACAAAGTGTGGCTCATGGATAGTTAACCTTATGTGTCTTCTTGACTGAGCTAAGGAATGTCTAGGTAACTGGTAAAACATTATTTTGGGGTATGTCTGTGAGAGTGTTTCTGGACGAGATTAGCATTTGAATCTGTAGACTGAGTAAAGAAGAGGGCCTTCACCAATGCAGCTTGGCATTATCCAATTTGTTAAGGGCCTGAGTAGAAGAAAAAGGCAGAGGAAGAGCAAGTTTACTGTTTCTACTTGAGCTGGGACATCCATCTTCTTCTTTCCTTAGATATTAGCATTTCTTGTTCTTAGGCCTTCCAAGTTAAACTGGGACTTACGACATTGGCTCCCCTGGTTCTCAGGCCTTTAGGCTTGAACTAAAACTACTCCACCATCTTTCCTGGGCCTCCAGCTTGTAGGATGCCAATTGTGGGATTTCTCAGTCTCCATAATCATTCAAGACAATCTCTCAAAATAAATATTTTTCTACATATTTATCTATCATCTATATATCTATCATCTATCATACATTTATTCTACTGGATATGTTTCCCTGGAAAACTCTAAATAATATACAATTATAGCTTCAGCAAGAAACCTGTCAGGGTCTAGAACTCAACCTCAGATGTAATGAATCAGATTCTATATTTTAACTAGATCCCCAGGTGATTCACTGACTCATAAAGTTTGAAAACCTATTCTAAACTACTATACTATGCAACTTGAGATTTTAGCCAAAAATTTCAAGTTAAGGAATGAATATCATAATAAAAATGTATGACATTTTATATCATGAGATGAGAAGTAGTTACACAGGTATATACATTTGCAAAAAAAATCAATATATATTCTAAAGCTTGATCATTTTATGTACTTTATTATATGTATATCATAGCTAAATAATTACATAATTATATCTGTCAGGATAACTTATTAATTTAACAATTATTTTCAGAGTTTGTATGAGTTCTGCATTAGACATTGAGGGTTAAGCACTGATGATGGAAAGGAGGGGTGAGGGAATATTTCTCTACATGGAATATATGACCGGGGGAAAAAGAGGTAATAACTCAAGTACTATAACAAGAATTTATAATTATAATGGGAATAAAATCTACAAAAAGAAAGAACATGTATGCAGTCAGAAAGTCTAATTTAGATTGGGAGGGTCAGATAAGGTCTCATTGAAGCAATGACATTTAAGCTGAAATCTAAAATATAAGCACGAATTACCTGGATGAATAGGCTGGGAAAGGATTTTTCAGGCAGAATGTAATGAGTGGTGTATTTGCAGGTGCTGAGTTGGCAGAAAGTATGGGGCATCTGAGCACACATAGGAAGATCTTGACATCTCAAATACAATAAGGAAGGAGAAGAATGGCAAGAGCTGATGTTGAGGAGGCAGGCAGGAGCCAGTATAGGTAAATATTTGAAGATTATCTTAAGGAGTTTGAGAACTTTTTTTTTGCATGATGGTGGGCACGACTGAATATTTTGAAGCTAGAAGTCATTTGTAGCTTTAAAAAATTACCCAGGTCACTGTATGGATAATGCCTTAGGAAAAGAACAAGAATGGCGGTGAAGACCAGTTAAAACACTCTGCAGTGTCCTATACAATAGTTGGTAGCGTTTGGAATAGGGTGTTTGACATAGAAATGGAGAGATAAGGATTAATTAAAAATATATTTTGGAGATATAATCAGCAGCTCTTGGTGACTGAATGTGAGTGGTAAGGGAAACAAAAGTGTTAAGAACTTCCAGGTTTTCTGAGTATGTTTGGGTGGTGGAGGGTGGAGATTGCAATTTTAGTTTGGGATATGTTAGATTTGAGATACTCGTTAAAAATCTAAGTAGAGATGCCAAGTAGACAGTTGGAAGAATGGGTTTGGAGCTCAGAAAGGAAATCTGAGTTGGAATGTGAATTTCAAGTCTTTGTCCTAAGCAGGGAGTACTGCATGAAAATGAAAGAGAGTCCATAGTCAGAACAGGGGTAAAATGGCTAACTGCTAACTTCTAAAACATATTAGCTAGCTGATGGACATTGTCCAGGATTTGAAAGAGACCCATAAAACCTCTGAATTTATTTAGTAAAAATTGTGTATTTATCCTTGCATATTTATACTTCCATCATCTTCAAAGTACTTTCCAGTTGAGGCAAAACACCTATCAAGACACTTTTTCCACTGCTCAAAACAGTTTCTGAACTTATCAATTTTGATGCCTTTTAGTGCTTCTGCCATTTTTTATTTACCTCTTCCACATGGGCAAAATGTTTCCCTTTGAGAACTTTTTTCATCAGGGAAATAAAAATAGTTGTTTGGGGTGAGACTGCATGAATAAGGTGAGTAGGGTACCAGGATCATGCTGTTTTTGATCAAAAACTGCTGAACACTAAGCAGGGTGTGGGCAGGTGTGTTTGTAAATCACCCATCGTGAAATGGGCAAATGCATTGAGAGACTCTCCAAAAAAAAATTACTGAAGCTGAACGCAGTCTCTCACAACAATGCTAGCTGGTACACTGATGCCGATGGGTTGCTAGAACACTTACCTAGCAGGGGAAGCCTGTACTAAAAGGGTCTGTCCTCCAAAAGATAATTCCAGGGTTTTGTGGGGTCCCCCTCATATATCAATTAAACTAGTTAATATAACCTAAAGTCAATAATTTGACAGAGTATAAAAAATCAAAGAATGGATCTGGGAAGAGTCTATGCATAGAATCTCTCAATTGTAGACTTCTTGAGAACAGGCAGCCATACAATTTTTTGCTCACTTGAAACGCTCAGTAAATGTAATTTATCAATAAGTAGCATGATCTACTGTGAGATATTGTTGTTATTCTAGCATTGCAATTATCCAATTTGGGGGAAATCACTTAAAATATGTGGGTCTCAGTTTCGACGTTTCTAATACATTTTGAGTAAAGAACAGGTATGCACAGTTATAAGATTGTGTGGTTTACAATATCCTGTATGAATAGTGCTTCTCCAAATATGCACTCTTCCTTCAATCTTTAGTACATGGGGAGGACAAGCACAAACTGGGATTTAAAGAGACAGATTGACTTAGAGTTATCTACACAGGAAATGTGAGACAAGGGACCAGAACACAGGCCTCGCGGTGCTTATTTCTGCTACTTTCTTCTACCCACAGTCTGGAGGTCTTTCAAACATCCAGTTTTTCAAAGGACCATTAAAGAGCAAGGGACAAATTATTTTCTGGAAGTCAGACTTTGGGGCCTGTGAAATGCTGTAGACCTTCATTATTCACCGACTTCATATTTGCAAATTCACATACCTCTCAAAATTTATTTGTAAACCTCAAAATATTAGTACTTTGGGGGATTTCATGGTTATTTGTAGGCATGCACAGAGCAACAAAACATGTGGAGTCATCTGTCCACGCATTTTCCCAGCTGAGGTAGAACCAGATGACACCCTGCCTTCTTGTTTCAGCTGCCATATTGTATATGTAGTATGACATTTCTCACATCTTTGTGCTTTTTACTGGAGATTTGTTTGTTTGTTTTTTTTACTAAACTTAGCACAAAAGTGTTGTCTAGTGGCTCTAAGTGCAAGAAGGTTGTAGTATGCTTTTTGGAAAAAATACCTGTTAGATAAACTACATTCAGGAATGGGTTACAATGCTATGAGCAATGAATTCAAAGTTAATGAATCAAAAACATATACTAAATAAGATATCTTTAAACAAACACACACAAAATTTGTGTTGCTCAGTTGACAAAATACTGTGACCAAAGGCTGTTAGAAACCTGATGCTGCATTTCCCCAAGAGTAATTGTTCAATATTTGCTAACTCAGCATTTACTGCAGCTTTATAGAGCATAACTACCTCAAATAAAAAGAAATCAACATTCATATGTGTCACACACTCATATTTGGCATTAAACAGATACAGGGACAACCTTTGTAATTGTATTAGTTCACAGTTTCCTAGACAGATTAAAGTTAATGTCATGACTTGTGGTTCTTTTCTCCAACATACATTATTGATATATTTTTATTTGCTAAAGTTCATTATTTATTCAGAATTTCTTAGTTTTAACCTAATGACCTTTTTCTCTTCCAGGATTTCATCCAGAATGGCACATTAATTACATTTAGTTGTCATGTCTCTTTAGCATGTCTTGCCTGTAATCTTCTCACAATTTCCTCGCTTTTGATGACCTTAACAGTTTTGGGTACTGGGAAGGTGTTCCGTGGATTGACCCCCACCATTGGAATTTCTTTGATGTTTTTTCTTTTGATACAAGTAGGGTTATGGGTTATTGGAAGACAGAAAGTTGTTATATACATTTCTTAATACAGTTAATTTTTTTTGTCACACTCTGCATTTCTTCCTGGGATCTCCTGACTTCCTAAACACTTTTTTTCTTTTTTTTAATTTTAATTTTATCTTATTTATTTATTTTTTTCTTATAAAGATGTGGGGTACAATTCACGGTTAGGTATACAGACGTTGATTATGCAGGTACCCTTGTGGATGAGGTATGACCTTCCCTCCTCTAGCAGCTTCCCTCAACTGCCAATCCCACTCCCCCTCCCCTGACAGTTTCCCACTATTGCCAATTGCTTTCTTATAGTATTATAATTGTTCAAGGGGGACTGCTTTTTATTACTGCCTGTATTATGTGTTTAAGTTCATAGGTTCTTATATAAGGTTTTCAGTTTATTTGTGAAATATACAGCTTTTTGTTGTTGTTTTGTTTTGTTTTATCAGTATCTTTTATTATGATATTGTGGGGTACAGTTAAGGATTAGGTATACAAATATGCTTCATTCAGGCACCCTTGTTGATAAGAGGTGTCTCCCCGTTCCCAGACAGATATTGAGTACTGTTAATCTCATCTCCCTTCCCCTCCCCTCCCCATAGTTTCCCACCACTGTCAGTCATTTTCTTATAGTATTACATTTGATGTGCAAGGTTCACTATATGAGTGAGAACAAGTGATATTCAGATCTTTGTTTCTGACAAAGGAGTTCCTTGGATCTACAAGGAACTCAAACGTGCCGAAAAGAAAAAAACAAACAACCCCACTATAAAATGGGCAAATGATATGAACAGACACTTCTCAAAGGAAGACATCTGAGCAGCCAACAGACACATGAAGACATGCTCAACCTCCCTAATCATCAGGGAGAAACTTTTTTTTTCTTAAATTGCATATATGAAGATTCACTGTGATGTAAAGTTCTATGAATTTTGACAAATGCATGGGGTCAGGTATCCACCAGTACAGTATCACACAGAATAGTTTCACTGCCCTGAAAATCCCTTGTGCTTCATCTGTTCATTTCTCTTCTGACTTCTGTCTAACCATGGGAGCTACTTATCATTTTACTATCTCCATAGTTTTGCTTTTCCCAGAATGTCATATAACTGGAATCATACAATATGTAGCCTTCTCACACTGGCTTCTTTCACTTAGCAGTATACATTTAAATCTCCTCCATGTTTTTTTATGGCTTGATAGTTCAGTTCTTTTTATCATTGAATAATATTTCATTGTATGAATGTACAACCATTTATTCATTCACCTATTGAAGGACATCCTGGTTGCTTCTTGGTTTTTGGTGATTAAGAGTAGAACTACTATAAACATTCACATTCAAGTTTTAGCATGGACACAAATTTTAAATCCATCTCAGTAAATAGCCGAGAAGATAACTGCATGGTAAGTCTATGTTTAGCTTTGTAAGAAACACAAATGATCTTCCAAAGTGACAGTATCATTTTACATTTGCACTGACAATGAATGAAAGTTCCTGTTACTTCACATTCTTGTCAGCATTTGGTATTGTTGGTCTTTTAGACTTCAGTCATTCTAAAAGATATGTAGACGTGTCTCATTGATGTTTTAGATTTCTTTTCTCTAATCACATGTGATGTGAAACAGCTTTTCATATGCTTATTTACCACATGTATATCTTTGGTGAAAGGTCTGTTTAGATCTTTTGCCCATTTCTTGACTGGGATGTTTGTTTTCTTATTGTTGAGTTTTAAGAATTATTTGTATATTTTTGATACAAGTCTTTTGTCAGATGTGTGGTGTACAAATATTTCTCTCAGTGTATTACTTGTCTTTTGATTTTCTTAACAGTGCCTTTTGTAGAATATATACTTTCAATTTTAATAAATTAATCTATCAGTTTTTTTGTGTGTGGATTGTACTTTTGTTGTTGAGTCTGAAAACACATAGCCAAACTTGAAGTCACATAGATTTTCCCCTACGTTTTCTTCCAGAAGTTTTATAGTACTGCATTTCACATTTAGGCCTATGATATATTTGAGTATATTTTGTAGAAGGTGTAAGTTCTTCTCTTTATTTCTGTGCATATGGACATCAATTATTTCCACACCATTCATTGAAAAAGACTTTCCTTCTTCACTAAATTGTCTTTGCTTCTTTGCCAAAGATCAGTTGACTATATTCTCTATGGGTCTATTTCTGGACTATTTTGTTCCACTTATCTTTGTCTTTTTTTGTTTTTGCCATGCTGTATTAATAACTATAGCTTTAAAATGTCTTAAAGTAGGTTAGTATCAGTCCTCCAGTTTTGTTTTTCAGCAGTATTATAATGTCTATTTTGGATCTTTTTGACTTTGCAAATAAATTTGGGGATCATTTTTCATTATTCACAAACTAGCTTACTGGGATTTTGATTTTTGATTGGGATTGCGTTGAATTTATAGATCAAGTTGGAAAAAAACTGATACCTGGACCATATTTGATTCCTTTCATTCTTAAATACAGTTTCTCCGTTTATTTAATTTCTTTGTTTTTTTATCAGAGTTTTGTAGTTTTTAACATATAGATTCTGTATATATTGTATTTAAACCTAAGTATTTCATTTTGTTTTGGTGCTATTGTAAGTGGTATTATGCGATTAATTTCAAATTTCAATTATTCATTGCTGGTGTATAGGACAGCAACTAGCTTTTTAAATATTAACCTTATATACTAGATCTTGCTGTAATCACCTAATAGTTGCAAGAATTGTTTTGTCTGATTTTTAATATTTTCCACATAGATAGTCCTGTGAACTATGAAAAAAAACTTGTATTTCTTCCTTCTTAAGGAATACATTTTATTTTCTTCTCTTGTCTTACTTGTGGTAGCTAAGACTTCCAGTATGATGTTGAATAAGAGTGGTGAGAGAGGATTAAAAATAGTGACTTCAATTGTTTGTGGCAAGGAGATCAAGAATCCCTCTCAGATTTAAATTTTAAAGGATGTCTTTTTAAACATAGTTATTTTAAAAAGGGCTTCATAGCTGCCCATTACTCAACATAACTATCTTATTTATTACATTTTAATACAATTTTATTTCTGAATAATTTTTCTTTTCTTTTATAAAGTTGTTTTCTACTTGTGTGAACTCTCAAAAAATGCTTTAGTTTCCCCTGTAAGTCTATTCTGCTGTGATGAATTTTTCTTAAATAATCTTGCCTGGGCTTCTATAATATATGTTAAAAAGTGATTTATTGTTCTGCTTCTAGATGGTATTTGTTTGACGGATAATGGTGCAAAACAAAGTAATGTAGAGATCAGTGTGTTCGTAGGTGACTAAATGTTTTAGAAGGAAACTAAGATACAGATTTCAGGCCTTTCATTTTACTTTTTTGTCAAAAACAGTGGGTAGGCCCTCAACTAAATCGAGTATTAAGCTAAAGAAAATACAACATTCCATTTATAAAGTAATGTGCCCTTAGGTCAATTTAACATCTTTCTTGTTATTTAATGCATTTATAGCTATAAACTTCACCCATAGTACTTTTGTAGAACAGAAATATTCAATTTTAATAAAGTCTGATTTGTCATTTTTTGTGTGTAGATTATACTGTTGTGTGTGTGTGTGGATGCTTTCTCTGCCTCCATAAATTTTGCAAAGTTGTGCTTTTATTTTCAGTCATTGCTAAATATTTTCTAATTTTTTTATCTCTTCTTTCATCCATTTGTTGTAATTTTTCTTTTCTTCTTTCTTTTCTTTCTTTTTATTCAGTTGCGCACAAAACGAAAGGACTTGCTTTTAAATTAAAAACTGAGTGTATTTGGGGGAGGCTTGGGCCCCCTCCACAGTGCGCACGGGGAACCATGCTGGGTACAGGGTCCGGTTGAAAGATTGGCGAGAAGCAAAAGAAGAAAGATTTGGGAGCGCAGGGTTTAGGGCCGAGGGGGGAGGAAGGGCAAATGAGGACCATGCTAGACTGCAGAACTAACGAAAAGACTGGGCGACTCCGCGAGGGAGCCTGCCTGGGAGAGGGCGTCCCCGGGACAGGGTGGGGACGCATGCCTGTAGCAAGCAGGTGGGTGGGCAGGAGGAGATCACGAACACTGCAAGTCTAGTCACTGCAAAGGGGACGCGGCGTCCATCTCTCCTTGGGAACTTCGAAAATGCTGAGTTCTGGCCTCATCTCCCCTGGGGCCGCCGCCTGCGCCTCCCCAGGTATCCCTGGGCAGTTGTAATTTTCTCATGATTTCTTCTTTCGTCTATTGGTTGTTTAAGAGTATATTGTTTAATTTTCTCAAATTTGTAAATTTTCCAATTCTATTTCTATTATTGCTTTCTAACTTCGTCTCCTTGTGGTCCAAGAAGACACTTGGTATGAGACCTATCTTTTTAGCTCAGTTGAGACTTAATTTTTGGCCTAACATACCATCTAACCTAAAACTGTTGTATTGTATTGTTTAAGTCCTGTATTTCCTTATTCTCTTCTGGTTGTTCTCTTCATTATTGAGGGTGGCATATTGAAGTCTCCAACTATTATTGTAGAACAGTCTGTTTCTTCCTTCAAATTTTTCAGTGTTTTCTTCAGATATTTTGATGGTCTGTTATTAGGTATATAAATGTTTTTAATTATTATATCTTTGATGTATTGAAATTTTTATTACTATATAATGTCCTTCTTTGTCTCTTGTAGTATTTTTTAAAATTTAAAGTCCATTTTTTTCTTATAGCCATCCCTGCTCTCCTTGGGTTACTTTTTGCATAAACTATATTTTTCGATACTTTCACTTTCAATCTATATGTATTTTTGAATCTAATGAGTCTTTTCTAGGCAATACATAATTGAATCATGTTTTTAAAATATATTCTGTTATCTCTGTCTTTTAATGAGGCTGAAGCACTCACACACTCTAATTTTAAATCTTACAACAAAGCTACAGTGGTCAAAAGAGTGTATGTGACTGGCACAAAGACAACCATATAGACCAATGGAATAGAATAGAAATCACAGAAATAAACCCTTGCATGTCTGATCAAACGATTTTTGACATAGGTGCCAAGACCATTTAGTGGGAAGACGACTGTCTTTTCAACAAAAGATGATTAAAAAAAAATTGGATATCCACATGTGCAAGAATAAAGTTGGACACTTACTTACCAAACATCATATACAAAAATTAACAATACATGAGCCAAAAGCCTAAATGTAAGACCTAAAACTATAAAATTTTTAGAAGAAAACATAGGGTGAAAACTTCACACCATTGTATTTGGCAATGATTTCTTGGATACACCACCAAAAAAGAAAAAAAAGTAAACTTTAAAAACTTTTGTGCTTCAAAAGACAATGTTAGAGTGTAAAGACAACCAGAGAATGGGAAAAAATAACTTCCAATCATATATCTGATAAGGGATTAATATCCAAAATATATATAGAACTCCTAAAACTCAGCATAAATAAACAAACATTCTGATTAAAAACAAGCAAAGGATTTGAATAGACATTCTGCCAAGGAAGATATACGAATGGCCAAAAAGGAACATGAAAAGATGCTGATATCACTAATCATTAGGGAGACTCAAGTCAAAATTGCAGTGAGATACTATCACAAACTCCTTAAGATGGCTAATAAAAAACAGAAGCTAGCAAGTGTTGCTGAGAATGCAGAGAAATTGGGACCTTTGGACACTGTTGATAGAAATACAAAATTGTATAGCTGTTATAGAAGATGGTAGGGTGGTTCCTCAAAAAAATTAAAAGTAGAATTACCATATGATTCAGCAATTCCACAAGAATTAAATTCAGAATCTCAAGGATATATTTGTATATCGATGTTCTTAGCAGTATTTTTCACAATCCCTAAAATATGGAAGCAATCCCAGTGTCCTTTGATATATAAATGGATAAGCCAAATGTGGTGTATATACTCGATGAAATACTATGCAGCTTTAAAAAGGAAGGACATTCTGACATATGCTATGACATGAATGAACCCAAAAGACATTATGCTAAGTAAAATAAGTCAGTTATACACAGAGAAATACTGCATGATTCCACTTAATATGAAGTACTTAGACTAACCAAAAGCATAGAGAAAGTAGGAGGATAGTTGCCAGGGCTGGAGTGAGGGAGGATGGGAAATTATTGTTGAATAGGTGTGAAAATTATTGTGGATATGGATGATGGTGATGGCTGCACAACAATACAAATATATTTAATGACACTGAACTGACTGGTTAAGATGGTGTAAAATTACATTATTCATATTTTGCCACAATAAAACAATTGTAAAAATTGTGCACACCATTCTTAATCAAGGGCATAGTATCAGTACACTGATTATAAAAGTCAATTTAAAAAAGTTTTTAGACATTCTTTCTGAAGTACACATAACCAATAAACATCAATAAAATATAGCTATATATGAATTGGAAGAGCATCTAACATGATGACTTTTTCTTGTTAGTCTGTAGCTTTATATATTTCAAAAAGGATGTAGCAGTTGCCATGGCAAACGGCTCTGCTGAATGCTGGAACCTGGTGTATAAGCCCAAGATTTGATGAAACTATGTAGTTTTAAAATGAACAGATATATTTTACAGTCATTCACCTAATGCAGGCTTGGATTCTAGCATGCACAGCTGTTCTGTTTAACACAAAAGAACAGACATTTGAATTCAAGAAACACTAAATATTCTTGAAATTACAGACAATTTTAAAAATCAGAAATCTATAATTCTGACATTTTAAGGGCATATAGATTATTGAAGTTAAAAAAGTCATCTATATTTTTTTCAGAAGCTAGTTTTGTAAGAAACAAGAACAAAAACTATCATTCCATTAATAAAAATGTAGTTTTATCTGTATTTACATCATACATTATAAAATGTAGTTTTAAATCTCTTTCAGCAACATGAGGCATATTGCATATATCCACAGCTATCCAAGTGGGGCAATTTTATGGTTTTTAAGTTTTTTGGTCATTGGAATTCATTTGTATTCATCTCAATATTCAGGAGTATAATGAATGCATGGTATTCATGTTGATGACATATACTCCATAAAAGTTTAATTGTCATTCTGCATTAATTAAGCCTGAATTAATGAACACTTTCAAAGTTTTGCAACAGTTGAATCGCCAGTTCCCATTAACCATGACTGAAGCAGAATTAGCTCATTCTGAATGCTAAAGCCATCCACACACACAAAAAAAGCAAGAAACAAGATACACAGAACTTCAGTCAATTTTAATATTGAATAAGCTGAGTGCGTTGGCAGAAATGCTTAACTCCAGGTAGAATTTAAATCTAAGATCAATAGCCTTTGTTCTAAATTATGCTGTAAGTAGACTAAGAATTTTTTTCTTCCACAATTTATATCATTACATAAAAAGTTCCATTTATTTATTTATTTATTAAGATGAGGTCTTGCTATGTTGCCCAGGCTGGTCTTGAACTCCTGGCCTCAAGTGATCTTCCTGCCTCGGCCGCCCAAGTGTTGGTTAGGATTATGGCCATAAGCCACAATGCTTGGCCTGTGTAAAAAGTCTTGGACATTGTAACTTGCCTACATCTCCCTATGTTGGGAGTCATATCTGCATTTGGGCTACATTTTTGATTGGTGTAGAGGTAGCAACTGGATGGGGTCAGTTTAAACCTATACCTATGCTAATATCCCTTCCCCATGGAATTTTGGAGCCAATCCTTAAAGGGAAATATGGCCCACCCTTTGCAAAGGCACCAAAATTGAGATTGAAAGAGGTACAGTGAATCATCAAAGTTGTCAAGCAGCTGCAAAACTTCTGATTTCAAATTTAATCTCCCTCTGCTTACTGCATAAATACTGCTACCTTTGAATAACATAGAATAACAGAAGTGAAACCATCTACACAGACTACTCTCTATGTTAACATGACTTTCCTAGTCCACTGTCCTCATCAGTAAAACCTTAGTATGTGAGGAAGCTCTTACCAAGATGATAAACGTTGCGAGTTACTTTATTGCTTATTGCAAGGAACCTCAAGTCTTCAATAGAAAGCATCAAACAGCCATCTGTTCCAAGATGCTAATCCTAAACGATTAATCATAATCTTTACCAGATCCTCATAAAGCATGACTTCCCCACACCCCGATTCCACATTGAAACCCTGTCTTGCCTCAGACTTCAGAATCTCAGTAAATATCCCAAAGTTTCCTTCATCTGAGATATCACAAAGATTGTTGGAGTTGTGCTCTCTTACCACAGCAAGCAATAGATTTTTTAAATATTTTTGTGATATTTCAGGGGGATGGTTTTTGCCAGATAGAAGTCAGCTTGAATTGATCTAGAATAAAATATGAGTTTATTTCAGACATGACATGCCAAATTTGAGTTGCAAGAGGAACTCACAGATAAGATGGCTATTTGCCTTTTAATAGTATCTCAAAGGTTACCTTCTCTTGGGGCTTCCTCTCATTCTCTGTTCCAAATCTGAATTGAATATCTGTGGAACTAGAGAAAACTATGCATAACTCATCGTATCACTTTACAAAGACTCTATGTGCCACATGTGGCATTTATGAAGCATAAAAATAAAATAAAAGCTCATTACTCCTACTCAAGTCTTAAACAGGAACATCTCCATTATACTGAAGTTCCTGCTCCTTACCACCCTACTGCCTCTCCCAGGGCCCAGAAACAACACCGTCCTGTTTTGCAACTCAAAGGTATTTTTTCAAGATAAGCATTAAGATAATTTTATCACATTTGTATAAGGACTGACAATTAAGTTCACAACCTCATCCTAGAAAAAGTACTACATACCTCATTGCTGCATATCATTACCATCACCTTCAAAGTACTCTTCGTGGGAAACTATGCACAGACACCAGTGCTTAGTTCACCTGTCAAAGCAATTTTGGAACTCTTTTTCTGGAATGGCCACCAGAGCTGTCATCCTTGATGTCACCCTTGATGTTCTGGTTGTCATCAAAATGTCTTCCTTTTAATGTTTCCTTTATCTTTAGGTCAAGAAAAGTCACTGGGGCCAGATCAGATGGGTAGGGAGGGTGTTTCAATACAGTTATTTACTGGCTAAAAACTCCCTTTCAGACGGTGCTGTGTGAGCTGCTGCATTGTTGTGATGTGAGAGCTCCTTTGGAATCCTTTTTACACAGGCTTTCTCATCTTAATATTTTCAGTTAAGATTCTCCTGTTTCTCTGTCGATGTTTATTTGTGCAATTATTTTGAGGCACAACTCAACAACTTTTTGCAATGTATTCATCAGTTCTGTTCCTAACTGGCTGTCCTGACTTCTCTTCATCAGTGATACTTTCTTTTTAGGAAAATGTTTAATCCATTTGTACACTGCTGTTTTCTTCAGGGCATTGTCCTCATAAACTTGGATGAACATGTCCCTGATTTCACTTCCACTCTCGCCATGTTTAACAAGAAATTTAATGTTTGTTCATTGTTCTAATTCAAGCTCCAACACTCTCGCAATAGCACACAAAAACATGCAACAACAATAATGAATGCCATTCAGCAAGACACCACCACACGTAGACACAAACACAGCTTGAGACTGATCTACCATGGTCACGAAACCTTACCAAGTTGTTTGTACAATGCTGCCAATATAAGTGCACAGTGCCAAGTTCACGAACTTAATTGTCAGACCGCCTAAGTCCGCTTATTCAATGTGTTTCTACATTAATTAATTATTTAAAAAAATGAAATTTCATGTTTTTCTTTAACTTTCTTTTTACACTGAATATGGTGTTTCCAAGATTTACTTCTGTTGAGGATAGCTACAGAACTTTCATTTTTACTGTGTTTTCATAGCATTTTTCACATTGCCTCGTGAGGAGGAAGTTATAATTCAGTTTGAGGTTATTGCCCTAAATAGACAGAAATTTTTTGTAAAGAGACAAAACAAAATTCTCTTTTTAAGGGGACACCTTGACAGATCTTTATTGATTATGAAAAGAGAGACCCCTCTAATATTATAATACCTATGCTGGGTTTTGGCCACAGTTCCTGGTGTATACCTCTCATAGCCTCTGGCACAGTCTTTTGGTATAATCTTGGGGGTGCTTTTTCCTTGGAAATAGGCCTCAAAAAGTGGAAACTCTCACTCTGATCTTCTCCTGCCCACCCTTCACTTGCTCCTTTTTCTCACCAAGGCAGGACTCTAATCTTCTCTTTCCGTCTTGAAGCTGTCTGTTACCTACCTTGTTTAATTGTAGGTTATAAGACCCTCATTTCTGTAGGTGCCACTCTATACCTTGGAGGAAATAATGCTGCACAGAAAGAATCTGAATAGACAGGCCTTGTTGAGCTTCCCCACTCAGTCTATTAGTATTAGGCCATATGCGTTTTATACAGTCACATTTCTCAGTCATGCCATCCAAAGAAGTCCCCAGCAAAGGCCCATGGGGACAGGGTTCAGAGAGCTTCCATGTAGCTGAACACATGGAGGTTCTTGGGGGCAGGACGCAGAAGTTCTGTGCCACTTCCCTCGTGCTTCACCCTATGCATCTCTTCATCCTTTGTAGTATACTTTATAACAAATGATTAAACATGAGCAAGTGTTTTTTGAGTTCTGTGAGCTGCTCTAGCAAAGTAATCAAGACCAAAGTGGGGGTCATGAAATTGCCAATTGATAGCCCCTTGGTCAAAAGCACATGTACAACAACCTGGGGCTTGTGATTGATATCTAAAGCGGGGGGCAGGCTTTTGGGACTGAGCAGCAACCTGTGGGATCTGACACTGTCTCCAGGATTAGAATTGAATTGAAGGGCTCTCAGCTGGTGTGCACTGCAGAACTGATTGCTTGCTTGCTAGTGGGGAAAAGTCCTTGCACATGCGGTCACAGATGTTTTCTATGTTGATTGTTGTGGTGGGAGAGCAAAGAAAAAACAGTGTGTAGTTTTCCACTCAGATACCCTGTGCAAGGTTAGGAAAAAGAAGACTGAGGAAAAGGAGCTCTATCGCACTGCTTGTAGTGTACTGGGGGAAGTGGTGGTTGAGGACTGACTGCTGGAAAGGGAAAACTCTGGGCCAGAGGAGGTCCCTGACCCTGTGCTACCAGGCTACGGACCATGGAGAAAGACACCAATGAGAAAATGCCTGCAAAGTCTTACTCTTCTGGCTCTCTGGAGTTCCCTTCTATTATCCCTAACTCTTGTGTAAAAGTCAACTCCTGGCAAGATCCAGTGTTTGTAGGGCTTCAGCATATGAAACAGGAGAGACAGTAACCATCCCTAGAACAAAGCTGTGTGGAGACAGGACAGCAGCTGCAGGAAGGAAGATGACGTTATAGGATGGAGAATTCAACACTAAGAAGGAATTTGGAGCAAATGCTGTCCAAGTATCTGAAAGAGTCTTGGGACTGCTACAAAATCAGAGTCAGGGTATCACTAAACATCCCACGTATGTGGGATGAGAGCCAACACCATTTTCTCTAGAAATTTAAGGAAAGTATGCACCCCCAAAAGGCCAGGGAAATTAGGGACTAGCACATTGAGTTTTCTGTCTTTACTCCAGAAATTCTGACTGTTCTTTTCTCTTTCTTTAAGTTTCATGAATGAATAAGTATATAAATGGGTGAGAGAAATAAGTAACTTTGGGAGCAGAAACAAAGACCAGAAATATCAAAGTGGAAGATACAGATATGGAGGACGTCTACCTAGAATTTGAAATGGAGTTGCCATTAAAAAAAGGAAAGATTATATAAAAAGAAGAGGAAGAAGGTATTCAAATTGAAGAACTACCTTATTAGGATGAGAGCATGAAAGAGACTTTGTTCTGCAATCTGTGTACAAAATCCACCAATTCTACTGATTTCACTATTCAGGTAGACACCTGCCCTAACCTCTGACTTGTGGAGGCTATTTGCATTGAGAGTAATCCTCTGCAGAACAGACTCTCTTGGTTGCCATGGTAAGGCAGGGAAGAAATATCTGGATCCAGGTGGGACCATTAAACATCTATCATAATCATGGTGCCTCTATAGGGTCTTCCAGTGATTGAGCCTGCAGGCTACCAGCTCCCAAATATGGTCTGAGTTTCCTTGAATCATTTTGATTTTGTTTTGCTTTGTCGTCTCTGGCTCTTCCTCTCCCACTTACTAACTTTAATTCCTAAAAGAGGATTTGAGATACAATCTCCTTAATATTCTATCTTGCTAATGTCCAATTCCAAATAGAATATTCAAAATTAAATTAAAAACACATTAGAGGAATAATTATGCATTATGAAGAATAAAATATCTGTCGATCTCTGAAGAAACAAATATTACTCTTTTTAAAGGTAAAAAAATTACAAAGTTCTTTAGAATATAATGAGCTTAAAACTTGTTTTTGAACTTGGTACAGAGAAAATCTCGGGCCTTGCTTGTAAGTGTGGTCAGCACTGGCATCACCTGGGAGCTTGCTAGAAATGCAGACTCCCAAGTCCTTCCCCAGGCTCACTGAATCAGAACCCATCTTTATAAAATTCTTAGGTAATTAATATACACACATTTTAAGAAGTATTATGCCAGAGTACTGAAGAAAAATCTCAAGGCCTACCTTGGTGTCAGTGAAGATCTCCAGAAGACCTAACAGGAGTGAATTTGTTGACCCTCTCCCACCCTTCACCACCAGAGCAGTGTGGCTCTTCTTGTCTGTGTCTTTTATGCCTTGAGGTCCCATGTCAAAGATTTAAAATGTAACCTATTGCTTAAAGAAAGCTTAAAAACCATCACTCGTAGAAAACAGAACTGTCTTGAGTCCAAAAGTACCTTAGAGCATTTCCCAACCTGTAGGCTTGAGCTGCTGGTGGATAAACACACACACACACACACACATACACACACACACACACACACTTGCTTTGTCTGGAGCTTTAATTCTTACTTAATTCTTAGCATATTATACTATTTTTTAAAAATAAATGTGAATGCCATTAAGATAATGAAACATATTCATTTAAAAGCAGACTTTAAGAAAAAGAAGAAAAGGAGTAACTAATAAAAACTTGATGGAGATCAGCAAATGGAGAAACAGAGAACAAAGAATGTTAACTGAAATCCAAATCATAGACACTGGAGGAAGAACAGTTTTCCACTAGCAGATGGTCAGTGGTGGCAAATATTCAGAGAAGAGAAGCAGGAAAAAAATGTGTTCTAGACATTTTACAATGTGACTTACATGCACTTTTTTAGCTGTCTATTTATTTGTCTGTCACAGGAAGCAGAGCATAATGGGTTATGTCATTTTATAACCATAATAATGTTCTGAGCCAAAGCAGCTGTCTCGGCCTGTGGCTGTGACCTCAAATGCAACAGATGAGGACTGAGAAAGGAACATTGGATTTGGCAATTAGGTGGTTATTGGTAACTGTGGAGAGAGCAACTTTAATTGAATAATAATAAGGAAGAACTCCAAACTGCGAGGGAGTGAAAAAGGGAAGTTAGCAGATTGGAAAATATAGATACATTTTCACTCTAATAAAAAAAAAAGAATTGATAAAAAAGAGAAAAAAGTATTTTGAACAGATACCAGGTTTAGGGACAATTTTTTTTTAAGGTGGAGGAAAGCTAAGCAAATTTGTAAATTAAGGGAAACCCAAAGAATGAAAAAAGGAAGAAATGGAAGAGGGAAAAAAATGAAAGAGATGGAAATAGGTTCTCACAGGATGTTCATTGACACAGGAGGAAAGAATGGGATCATTTATACTTCATTCTATTCATAACAACTTTTTTATTTTAGCATTTTTAAAACATACAATGAATTTGAAAAAAATTTCCAGTGAGTACATATATCCCACCACTGGGTCATTCTACCATTGTCATATAACTCAATTTGTTCTATTGTATACCTATCTACCTACCTACCTCTCAATCCTCCCAGTAATTCACCTTCTTTTTGATGCATTTTGATGTAAATCTTTTCCCACTAAAAGCTTTGTCATACATTTCATTAACTGAAGTTCGATATTTGTTTACAGTATTTTTTCTCTTGAGGTAAAATTTATATGCAGTGAAATGCAACATTTCACATGTGGATTTATACAGTTCATGTCTATATAACCCAAACACCTATCAGGATATAAAAATCTTCCCATCACTCTGGGAAGTTCTTTTGTATCTGTTTCTAGTCAATCCCTACCTATGCACCCCCAGAGTCATACACTGTTCTGATGTTTTTCCATGTACATTATATTTGCTTATTCTAAAACCTCATATATATGAAATTATTTTTATAAGTCTTCTTTCACTTTTTATAAGGCAGAATGTTTTCAAGGGTCATTTACATTGCTGAGAGTATCAATATTACATTCCTCTTAATTGCTGAGTTATATTCCACTGTTGAGTCAGTCTCTCAGTGATACATACCTAAAGTCCTCAAATACCTAAAGCAGCTTTGAACATTTTTGTACAGGTCATTTGGGGAATATATCTTTTCCTACATCTTGAGTAAATACTTTGGCTCAGAATGACTGAGTATGTTAAAAGAAATGGACATACTTTTCCTCAAAGGATTTGTACCGTTGTACGCTCACATGAATAATGTATGAGAGTGCTTTCTCCAAATCCTCTCCAATATTTGATATCTTTGGTTTTGCCATTCTGCTGGGTGAGTAATAGTATCTCACTGTGCTAATAGTGTCGGGGTTTTGTTTATTTTAATTTTTGGCATCAGGAGGTATTTCCTATAGCACTTGCAGTACAGTCCTTTTAACAGAAGATAATAATTGCTAGTTCATGTGTGCCTCCTCACCTAGAATGAACTCCTTACAGACTAGGGCCATGTTATATCATTCTTTATTTTTTTTACTAGCATTTAGCCCAGTGACTGTCCTCAATAAATGCTTGTTTACTTTAATTGAATCAAACATGCTCCTGCTGGCAATTCTATCAGTGGAGAAGTCAGCATGGAAGCGTCTCCCTTCCCCTCCCCGTCTGTTTTTTAGATGATCAGTTTGCCAGTGGCAGTATGAATACAGAAAAGAATGACAGCCCCACAGTACGGAAAAGCAGCATGATATGTTCCAACTGAAAGCAGATATGGGCTGGGAGCCTCCTCTGCCTAATATTTAGATGCATATTTCAAAGTAAAACTTGCCTCTGAGATGAAGTTTTGAGTGGTTTTTATCAATTGTATTTCACCTATCTGGACTTTTGCTAATACATACTATAGAAGGCTACAGTGTGGACAGCAATCAGAAGGTAAAACACAACTTCCAGGGAATAACAAAGGATATTTTATTCCTTGAAAACAGCATGAAGCTGAAAGCTAAGGGCTGTTTTATTTGTAAGTAGTAATCCCTAAGAAATGTGATAAAATTCCTGAAGCATATTATTGCTGTTGTGACATACCAAAAAAAAAAAAAAAAAAGGCAAACAAAACAACACAGTTTTGACTTAGAAGTATCTGAAAATAGTGCTATACCACAACTTTGGATTTATTTATATAAAACTGAATGTTTTTTTGTAAATTTACTTGATAAATCAAGAAATTACTTTGTTGTAACAATGAAATACATGGTATATCAGAAACAGTTTCAAGGAGAAAGTTTGTTATTTGCAGTATCTCTAGTCACTTCTAGTCTACTTCATAGTAGCACAGTATCTCCCAAATGGCTTCTACATATTAGCATATAGCCATGTACCAATCTGATCTGATATATGTCATTCAGAATATGATGTCTCAGAATGAGACAGTTCTGCCTATCAGAGTTTAATTTGATTTTTTTTTTTCATTCCTCTGCTAAGATCTGAAAGACAGCATTCTAATCAGGAGAAGGAGGGAAGGCAGATAATGAAAAAATACTGAATACCTACTGTGTCCACAAAACGTTTGTCTTTCTGGAACGGTCTATAGGAGTGTTGGTGAGACCTATTAGTGTAGCCCTCCCTGCATGAAAGAATAACCATATATTAACTCTCAGCAGAGGAGTGTGAACACTAGTGATATGTGCTACCTCTAGGCCAAGGCTTTTGTAAAGAAAACAAGGCTTCTCTACTGTATTGCTTTCCTCAGATTTGAGTAGAGAAGACTCCAAGACCTTGAGCTAGTAAAGTTACAAGGTTGAAGAAATAAAGTCCCTGAGCCACACACAGGAGAAGTGGCTTCCTTAACAGGAATACTGACACCAGACTGCTAAATGAGTGATAACCTTTATTTCGTCAAGGTACTGAGGTTTTACCAAATATAAAAAGGAGACCCAGTGACCTCAGTTACTCCAGTAACTTAACCAAGTTCACACAGCTAGGAAAAAAAAAAAAAAAAAGGCTAGAATTTTAACCCAGATCTGCCTGACTCTAAAATCCACACTACAAATCTACCCCATACATCTAGTCATAATATAAACTTTTCAGAAGCATAAAGAACCTTAGAGATAATTAAGTCCAAGCTTGCTAATTTTATAGAAGAAAACAGTGTAAATAAATTTAGCTGAGTTCACATAGGCCTCCAAGAAACAAATTTGTAAAAGTAAGCCCAATATTCTTTTACTATATCATAACATAGAAATAAGAAATATGAAATCAAAGAATGTGCAATTAAATTCATAACAATTATCAATTAATGCAAGAAAGAAAATATTATTATATTTAGATTTTATCCCTCACTTTGTCACGAAAGCTACGTTTACTCATTCAGGACAGGAGGAGTTGTGTGTGTGTCATTTCCTCTTCTTATTTATCACGTGTTTTCTGTTTTGTACATTTGTAAGTTTTCTACACATTGGAACCAGTTTTTTTTTTTTTGCCACTATGTTTTCATTGTAAAATAATGTAGAATAAAACAAAACTCTTCAACACAGAATCATGAATTGTAGCATTAAGAAAAAATGTAGAGTTCTTATAAATGTCTTATTTTACAGATTAAAAAACTGAGGTTTAGGGAGTTGAAATAATTTTCCCAAACTTCCAAAATTATTAATAAGGCTAAAGCTGGACTGGGGAACAACAGCTTTTCTCCCCACCTTACAGTATCAAATATAAAATAAATGACTAATTTTATAGCTTTTTTTGGTAACATAAATACACCCAATTCAAAATCAAGAAATCATAGAAATTAAGAAAAATAGTGGGGCAGTACTTGATCTGGGTATTCTTTATGGTAAAAAGGAAGCCATGATAACCAAGGAGAACATGAAAAGATAATTATGTAAAATTGTCATGAATATTCACTAATAAATGTTTAGTGTAAAACTAGTTCCATTACTAAAATTCCAAATAGCAACTATCTCTATTGCATCCATGATTCTGCTGTGCTTATAGTCTTTTCAGAGTAACTAAAAGAAGGCTTTTTTTCTAGCTACAAGAATGTATATATAAACTTCATTATCTCTGGCTTTTTACCCGGCACAATGCCCATGAAGTATCATCAAAATACATTATGACAAAGAGAACAAAACCTCCCACAGCTCATTGTGCAATCATTAAAAAAGTGGTAGGAGCTATGCAAGACATTTGTTTCCAATTTCAACTCAAGGAACCAGGATGTGAAATCATAAATCATGAGTCTCTGTAACCATCTTGCTGGATGAACACCAGCATAACAAACCCTGAGTGCTCAATTAGGCCAAAGCTTGGCTGCTTGGGACTCACATCGGTTACCCAACAGTGACAGTCTGACGGGAAAAGTCATTCCAGGGGCTTCTGAAAACTCCATTCTAAACAATATTGCCAACAATAGAAGAAAAACAAGTATTGGTTTTCCAGAAAGAAAATGAGCAGTAATTTTCCTATTGTTATTGAAAGCCTAACAGGTACAATAAAACAGGGGCAATCATGAAAGTTTTCTGATTGGGAATGAAAGACTGGGGATAGGAGAGAGATTTATAAGAAAGTGAATAAAAAATGATCACAAATTAGGTTTATCTTCACAGCTCACTGAATTTGGCAGACCTAACTGCAAGTGTTGACAGGCACTGAAGTTTGGTGTGTTTCATTTAAGAACCTAGAGAAAGTAAACACAGAAAAGCATAATAATGGCTATAACTAAGACTATGGCGATTACCGTTGAACTGAGAAGAAGAATTTTTAATTAAACTAAGCCCTAATTTTACAAAGCCATAATTTGAGAATCTGATGGGCATTGCATCCAAAATACCAAGATCAAATATTTTGTTTGTGATCTAAATTGCAAAAGGTAAGGAGCTATTATCTAACTTGACTTTTTTTTGTACAGTATTTATGGAGAAGAAAGTTTTTTTTTAGCCATAACTGAAACTAGAAACTTTCAACCTGGGTCTCAGAGAGTCCTTAACTCAAACACCTACCCAAGAGTACAAAATTTTTGGATAAAAGTGTGGCACCTGCCAAGTGTTCAGTAGTTACTGGTTTTGAAAGAGACCATCAGGAAAACTTTCCTTATCCTGCTATTTCATTTTAGTTACTTAAATTTAGTTACTCTCCTAAGTAGGCCCTTCAGCTACACGTTCTCTATTATTCTATACCTCTACTCTTCGTGTCTCCTTTATACAGCTCTTTATCTTGATTAGCTACAATGTCTGATGGCCCCAATCCCTCCACTTTCACAGGCATCATTATAATATTCAGATTATTGTTGCTTTGTTCTGTCTTACATATGGTAGCTGGGGAACAGGGGATCATTGTATGGGAGAGGTATCTGAAGTGTCAAGATCATTACAGCATTTAGAAATGTGAGTGTCCTGCCAGTTACTATAAAAAGAAGCAGATGTGAGGGTTTCCAGAACTTTAGAAACAATGTCTTGCCTATGAATTTAGCAATGAAAAGTGGTCTATCCAGATGTTTGGCCTCCACTGGCCATTTCAACACTTTGGATTATGTCATTGTTGGCCACCGACATGGCCATAGAACAAGCCTGACTAATGACCTGGATCAGATAGGAAACTGAGCAGGAGTGGCAAAAAGGTAGCTCCTGCAAGTGAACAGCAAGCTTCTTGCTTCCATGAATGAGACGTCTAGTCTTTTAAAATAAAGACTTCAAAAAAAATTCTCTAGTCTCCTCCGCTGTGCTACACACAACACCCTTTGGAAGAAAAAAATGAAAACAAAATTATAGAAAATATATTCACTGTATCAATGTGATCATGAAATAATGTAATGTGAATTGGGCACTTTACAAGTATAATTGTCCTTCTGGGATGTGATTCTATGGATGAGAGAATAGAAAGTGACTGACATTAGCTTGTTAAATGCTTCAGTTAATACAACAGGATGCTTACTTTCATCTGAGCATCATGATTGTTTTGATGCAACATGACGCTGGAACACAGATGTCAGCCAAATTATGCCTTTAGGTCTGGCCCAGGCCTTTCTGAGTTATATGGAAATGTGGGATGATTTTCCATTCCAAATTGGCTAGGGCAGAGCAGAAAGGATTCTGAAGGAGGCATCTTTGCAAGAAGAGTGTCTCTCATGATTTAATTTCCATAGCAATTTAAGGAAATGGTGTGGGGGCGGGGACAGGCAGCAAGATGGTAGAATAATTGCTCGGATCTGACAGGGTGTGAGAAAGCTGAGCAGTTTCATGTGCATAACATTAACCTCCACACATTTCCAAAATGGCCTCTTTATTCAGCAAAAATATCCTCGACATCTATGAATAGTTATTTTGAAACTGAGTGGCATCATGACAGGTCAGAAAATGCCACAGGGCATAACAATATATCTATTTTCAAACCTAGTATGAAGTGTCTTGTAACATCAAGCAAGGTGGTTTTAAAATCTATACTGACATCTCTCAAATATTATAAATTTGTGACTACTTCTGCCTTCTATTTTATTAGAAATTTAAGATGACAATAGTCAAAATACAATCAGACTATGGCTATACAATAAAATAATTTTTTACACTAAAGTGTGGAATTTAAACATGTAAAAAATTGTAAGAATTTGGTTATTCGGCAGAATGCAGCCATAAATAGAATAGTTTGTTTATAAAGATAGCTCCTCACATCACACAGAAAATACAGTGTAGTAAATATTTCAAATAAGAGTGATGAGGCTGGGTGGAAGTGACTAAAGCATTACCTTTGAACCCAGAAAATGGGGATGTTGGCTTCATTAACAACAATCAAAATTGGGTGAATCACTTGACCTTCTGAGATCTCCATTTCCTTGTCTGCGATAGTACCACTTATCAGGGCTACCATGAAAATCAGTTGCAATGCAGGTGAGACTTCTTTCCCCAGAAGATGACAGAAAGCACTCAATAAACGTTTCTTATTTATTATCATCCATAAAGAACCACATATTTTTCTTCATTCTGTCTACCTTGTACATTTAGATAATAAAATTGCAATTTATTAAATGAATCACATTGTGATTCTTATTTTCTTGACCATTAAAAAAAATGAGTCAACTTTAGGTGAAACAATGTTGACCAAATTGCAATTCTTAGTTGACTCCATAACATAGTTGCTGATTCTCTGACTCTGTGTGCTACAAACGCAACCTGAGTCCTTCTGAGATACACAGCTCAAAACTCAAGTTCAAAATTAGACAGGAAAAAAGTGTTAAACACATTATTAAATGCATGTTGATTGAATGCACTAAAATAAAAACAGGTTCTAAAAAATGGTATTTTAAATCTTTATCTTTAAAAAGATAAAATCTGAGATCAAATGACTTTTTTATTTTAGGAGGAAGAAAATTAAGTTCAACTTGGATCACTTCACTCTTCTGGTTAAATAGCTATAGAGCTGTCCACAGCATATGAAAAAAGTCTAAATACTTACCTGGACATTCAAGTCTACCCATAATTTTCTCCCACTGTCCTTTCTACCACCATTCTGCACATACATTTTATATATACCAATGTGTCATTCAAAATGAGCTTCTCGATCTACACACATCATAATTTAAGGCCCCTATGAGATACAGTCACTTTTCAGATCTTTTCAGAATCTTCTTTTCCATTCCCATAACATCTCCACATATCTGAATCACATACATTATAAAAATAGCAGTGCAAATATCACAATTTCCTCAGGCCTCCCAATTTAGAGTTTTTTTTTTTTACAGTTTTCTCCCTGTGATACTAGCAATGGTCCAGTTCAAACTGTAGACAAAGAATAAGAACAAAGAAGCAAGCAGAAATGCCCAGTCCCCCCATTTCAAAGTTAGAAGACTGCAGTGTAGAGCATCCTTTTTCTAAACTTTTATAAAAAGTCTTCTTCCTTCTGTTTTAATGTATTATGATTAAATATTATATCTCTTTTCCTTGTATTAATTTTGCTTACTGGTGCCTTTCTACTAGATTATAAAATCCTTAAGAGCAGAAACCATGGGATTCATCTTGATGTTAATCAGTAGGAAGATAAAGTTGAAAGTACAGATCTTAGAGAAATACCTTCCTGACTTGGACATGCCTTATTTTATTGACAATCATGTGACCTTGAACAAACTGCATTTTCTCTCTCAGTTTTATAACCTTTGCTCAAAAAGTTGAACAGAAAAACGAAAAAAAGTAATTGATATAAAAGTGGTAATGATTAGGAAAAAAAGTCAATCATCTATAAGGTTTGAAATTGTTTCATGGCTGCAAAAGAAATTGTGTATATAAAGGTATTATTGCAGCTTTATTCACAATAGCAAGAGCATGGAACCAACAGTGCTGCCCATCAAAGCTGGACTGGATAAAAAAATGTGGTACATATACACAATGGAATATTACGCAGCCAGAAAGAAGGACAAACATATGGACTCCACGGCAACTTGGATGGATTTAGAGTCTATCATACTCAGTGATCTATCACAGAAACAAAGAGCTGAGTACCACATGTTCTCACTCATAAGCAGACCTGGAACAATTATCATAATACTATAAGAAAGGGATTGGCAGTAGTGGGAAACTGCCAGGGGATAGGGGGAGTGGGATTGACGGTTAAGGGAAATTGCCAGGGGAGGGAGGGGCACACCTCATCAACAAGGGTAACTTCATAATGTACATTTGTATACCTAACCCTGAGTTGTACTCCACATCTTTAAAATTAAAAAAAGAATGTTAAAAGGAGTTTAATTAACAAGGTTTATAACTGCTTCCAGATAGTTATTAAAAAACCTCCTTTAAAGTGATTGAAAATGTGCTAGCTTTATAAATGGAACAATAAGGCTTGTAAAAGAAACTGAAAACCATAAAGATGAATGAATCCTTTTTTACTTATGACCTTAATAAAATGGTATAGTTTTAAAAACTAAAAAAAAAAAAAAAGAAGTAATAAAAACTCTCAAAGAGCTACGTCTTATTTTCTTATTGTTTACCCACTCTCTTTTCAGAGAACCAAAGGGAAGCATTGAAAACAGCTTGCGACATGCCAAAGAGCTTGGGGCTGGCAGGCAAGAAATCTCAGCTGCAGAGGCCCAGGTACTGGCCCTGTGTGACCTCAGGCATCAGGCAGATCTCTCACTAATGGAGATCTCACCTTTCACCTCTCCAAAGGGAAGTGGGGGAAGAGAACCAAGAAACAAGCAGAAATGCTCAGCCCCCCACTTCAAAATCAGAAGACAGCAGTATCCAGCATTACATGGAAAAGGACATCAAAACTCAGATGTCATTTCCACAGCAAAGCCTTCCTAAAGCTACCATCTAGCCCAAGGCAGAGTCCCCTTCTGCTGAGCCAACTTTTGTTTGTGTTTCTAGAATTACCACTCATCTCTTTGTATTTTCTTGCCTACTCTGTATATGTCTCCTCTCACAGTCCACGGAATCCTTGAGGGTATGTATGGATTGCATTACTTATTATTCTCATTACCATATACATCTTCTGGCTCAACAAATGTTTCATTATGAATGAGTGAATCATGAATGAATAAATAAATGAATGAATAAAAAGTCATTAAAGTCTAGAGAAAACAGGATTTTAAAAAATATGTAACTCCAACAATTTTGGCCTACTTGTTTCATTCCTCAGTATATACCCTTTTATTCTATTTGAATGCTGGAAATCGTTATGTACAAACTACTTTAGTTTTGAATTTTTCTGTTTCATTGCTAGTGAGCTGTGAGATAAAGGAAGAAATAGGCAACAGCTTCTGCTATAGAGTTGTCAACTTTCTCTTTCCAAGTCTTGGGCATCTTACTACAGGCTAATTTTACTATCTTGCTTTCTGATAATTTCATTTTCAGCCTTTTATAAAAATGAACATTGATCTTTCCATTTAAGAAAGTGCTTCACACATCACAACCCTTAGAAAACTTGTTAATGATTTCTCATCAGTATACATTGCAAACCATTTTCAAACAACAATGGAAAGAATTGTCACAGTATATTTGGGTAGTAAGGTGACAGCTGCTTAGCTGCAGGTGACTCAATATCAAGTACTGAAATAACTTCACTTCTAAAAAGTAACTGTGAATAGCTAGCTAAATTCTGGTAACTAGATAATGTATGGCAAAGATCAATAAACTTATAGCAGATTATGTATGTTAAAATTTATCTTCAAAATGTCACTTGTTTTGATGAACTGATTGATGTATACTATTATCAACTAATGTCTTAGAAGTAGTTACAAAAGTAATTAGCCTTGGGAAGCCAAAGACTAAAGAAAAACACAACTTTACCTATTTACCCAGCAATGAGGATATGAAAACAATTCTTTGTGAGGATACTTTGAGGACTTAACACTTACTGTCCAAAAAAAAAAAAAAATTCTAAAAAAAACACATTCTAATCTTCACAAGTATTAACTCAATTAATTTTAATAACAAAAAAAGGTAGGTATTATTATTCACATTATAAAGATGAGGAAATGGACATACAAGGAGGATAATTTTTTTCCATCAAGTCACATGGCTAGGAAATTGTGAAGCTATTAATAATAGACATTAATTGATATTTTGTTGAAAAAGTGAGCAAGCTTCCATTGCCAGCCTATCTTCTTGTGCTGGGCACTTGTGCTCCCTTGGGCAGGCTCCCCTTCTCCTGCCACAAACCTACAGCAACCTTTCTTCTGACACTCCTATCAAAACCCGCTCCAAGATTCTTTATATGTACTGAAATCTTTCTTCAGGGACTCCCCTCCCAGTGTATTTGCATTCTCAAGTTAAAGAGAAAGTATTTGGATATATCAATTTTGCTTTAAATATATATATAAAAAAAAGGTAGGAAAGAGCATCCATGACTGTTCATGGAAAAGGGACATTTCCAGGGCTTCTGAAGTCACACACATTGCCTGGCTTCTGTTGCCTTGACATTCAGTTGAACTAGCACCCCAGCCATCGCTGTGTCACACTCCAATAAGGGAACAATATTATAATCAAAGGCACAATCTATTATTGAGAGATCATTAGGAAAATAATAAGTTGCATTGCTCATGTATTCAGTCTATTAGTAGATGCCTTTGTCTAACCCACATGTGGATACCTGAGGACAAGACATGGGAGTGTATGCAAAGATGATTTCTGACCCCGAGTACATGCAATTAACAAGAGTTCCTGCAGGTGGGGCAACACTCAGTGCAGACCTATATCTGGCATTTTTCTTGAAACAACCTTAAACCCCAATGGGTTTAATTAATTTATCTAAGCACTCACAGCTAGTTTTAAGAGGCATTTAAACAGAACCTGACTCTAATACCTATGGGAACCAAGTTTCCTTGATGTCTTTCTTCAGCAAAGTCCCATACCTATGATACATACCATGCTACAATTATGCTGATTAATTAAAATAGCATGATTATTCCAACCTGGACTTTTTTTGTAAATTGCATAATATTATTCAACTCTGTTTAGGTCTTAAAAATTAATGAAAATGTTGCCTATGCTGGCGTCAAATACTTTATTTGTTCCATTTCACTTTGCTGGTACTTACTTGCAAAGCCTCTTGAAATTTGGGGCACTCATTTGAAACTGATTTGATTATGGGATATACAGTTAATTGGTTTTTGCATTTGAATTAATTGCATAAATGTTCAAAGAATTTTTAAAAAGGATTGTGCTTAGTTAAAATTGATGCCATGGGAGACATCACAATCTTTAATATGAACAGTAGTATTGTATTTCTTAGGAGGTTTTCTTTCCTTTGGAACCTCTGAATCTGCAGGAAGACTGAGACAAACTCGGCTTCTTAGCATGGCTCCCAGCCAGGTAAAGCTACATCACGTGTTCTGTGGCACAAGTCTCTTTGTAGATTCATTGATTGCAATCATCAGTGCTAAAAACTGGAGTGAAATAGCTATGAAATAACAGATGCTTGTTTTATCTTTCCTCAAGCAGACAACATTGCAGTTACAACTTGCTTTGAAATAACTGTGGCATCATGCTCTAATCACAGTTTTTGCAAACACCATACAGTTGTAGAGGACGCCTCAAAAATTTTTCATACAAATTAATTCTTTCAATTCTCAAGAACAACACATGGGACTCAAACGTACAAGGGATTCTAATATTCATTATGCAGGTAAAGAAACTGAGGTTTCTAGAGGCTGCATAACTTTCTTATGATCATAAAACTAGTAAGTGGTGAAACAAATATACTCATAGTATTAAGTTAAGGACACTGGCATATAACAATCAGAGTTTTAACTCCTCATTGGTCCTCAAAAAGAAACAAGACTTGTGAAAATTCATTAAATTTTTGGTTAAGGATCATGGTGACTTAGCCTGTAATCCTAGCATTTAGGGAGGCCGAGGTCAGAGGATTGCCTGAGCCCAGGGGTTCGAGACCAGCCTGGCAACTTGGTGAGACCTCATCTCTACAATAAATCACAAAAAATTAGCTGGGCGTGGTGGTGTGCATCTATAGTTCTGGCTACTTGGAAGGCTGAGGTGAAAGGATCACCTGAGCCCAGCACGTGGAGGCTGTGGGCCGTGAGCATGCTACTGCACTCCAACCTGGGCAACACAGTGAGACTCCAACTCAAAAAAATAAAAAAAAATTTTTTTGGTTAAAACTTTGAAAATACTGTGTGTACTAAGACTGACGCTCAGGTGTAAGTCCGTTACTAGTGAGTGGACATAGTTACTGTCCAGAACCTGCATCCCAACTTAATTTTTTATTTCTTATTACGTATCACTATTTTCATTAGGAACTGAATAAATCACATGCATACTCTGAGTCGTTTATTTGTTCATCCTAAGGAAAACAAAATCTTACTAAGCAACTCTGTGACAAGTGCTGTGCTGGAATGGGAGACACAGTGGTGAACAACCCTGACTTGATCTGTGAATTAAAGGAGCCTGCAGCTCTGGAACAGCTATTAAGCAATAAATTTGTAACAGATTATTAAGAAAATTGAATGATTTTTAAGGAGCTCTAAGATCTAAGGTAGGTATTGGCCAGGAAATTTCTCCCTGGGAAAGCTGAAGACATGAAGAATAAAGGATTGGCCCAGCTTAAAGAGAGGACGACAAAATTAATGATATTTATTTATTGGGGGTATTATTTTACTGCATTTTGTGAAAGAAAATGTATTGTATAGTAACAGTGTTTATAAATTTAAGAACTTTTCACATTCACAGGATGTACCACTGTGAATGTCAAGGCTATATCCTATCCTGAGCTTTCTTTATTTTTATTTTATTTTAGTTTTTTGAGTTGGAGTCTCACTCCATCGCCCAGGCTAGAGTGCAGTGGTATACTCACGGCCACCCCAGTGTTGACCCGTTGGACTTAGGTCAACCTTCCACCTCAATCTTCCAAGTAGCTGGAACTACAGGTGTATGCACTTCCACACCTGGCTAATTTTTTGATTTATTGTAAAAAAAGAGGTCTTGCCAAGTTGCCCAGGCTGTTCTTGAACCCCCACATAATCCCTTCACCTTGGCCTCCCAAAGTGCTGGGAGTACAGGCTTGAGTCATCATGCCCAGCCTGAGCTTTCCTTACCAACTTAACTGTGTTGATTAGAACATTATGCACTTACCAAATCAGGGACTTGACTGCATTCTTAAATGATGATGTTTTTCTCTGTCCCAAGCATGCAATCTGTGGTCATAACTCTGTCATAAGAAAGATTGCCTAAAAGAATGTGGGTGGAATATTGAAATTTCATTGCTAGGGCTAGGGGAAAAAAAAGGTTTGAAGTACAGATGCTACTGACACCATAAACTTTTCTATTTACCTTGAATTAAAGACATCAGCTTAGTATACAGTTTATATACATATTATAAAACAGAGTCAGAGTCTTATATTTTGTTCTGTAGTGTTTGGAACAAAGAATTCATGTTAATTTGTATTGCTTCTTATAAACATTCTAATTTTTTTCAAAGTGTCACTAAGAATTTTGCAAGATTTGCACTAGATGTGCCTGAATATTCAGTAGTTATAGTACTATATTTTACATAACATCTGTTGGAAATATCATTATGTAGCATTGTGTGATTCCAATTGATAGCATATTTTAAAAAGTCAAATCTAAATTTAAAATTTCTTTTTTGCATAATGGACAATACCAGTTCCACAGGGAAAGCAGAGTACAGTTAACACAGAATACAAACAATATGTATAAAATGGACTTTATTTTTAAATATATCCAAAATATTAATATTGTTCAAGTTATTTCACTTTTAAAGTCATATGACATTTTAGAACATTAACAAATTTGTAAAAAAATCACAGGATGTCAAAACTGAATGGAACATTTTAAGACCAATTCTCATTTTATAAATGAGAAAACTCATTTAGTTAAGGCTAAAAGTCACAATGCTAGTTGGTAGTAACGTTGGAATGACTTAAGTATCTTGACTCAAAGTCTGGTTCTCCTTGGGTTTCACCATGCTAACAGCTTTATATTTCATAGAAAGTTCAAGCTATTTTTAAACATACTTCCAAATGATTCTTCCACCATTTCAAATGCATGTCTGTATACAATGTATATATAAAAGTGGAGAAAAACCTTACAACTCAAATCATGTTAATCGTTGTTTTTGATTTTTGAGAATAATAGTATGGTTACTAAATAGTTGAGAATCATTACAGTGATATCTTATAACTCATCAGTGAAGAATAGGAAAATAGTAGAACTGATGGGAAGTCCGAGTTATCAATGTCCTTGATTACTCTATATCTTTCTAGCTAACTAGCCAGCACCTAAATATCATCTATTTAGCCATCCATCTATCTAAAAATTTATCCACTTATTTATTGTATGACATATGTATGCTTATATGTATTTATATATCCATCTTTCCATCTATCTGTCTATTATCTACCTACCTTGATGTCTACAAGGAAGTTGAAATTATTGTATGTACCATTACCTGCTTAATGAACATCTGTATACCTAACCCTGAGTGTTTCCACATTTTCAAAATAAAAATTTTTTCAAAAAAGAAATTATTGTGTTGCCATGAATGAAGAGGCAGTCATAATTTTCTATACTGGTTAGTTAAGTAATCTCTTTCAATGACTACCATTAGAGTCAAGGATCAAAATTTTCTCTTTTTAAAACTCTTTTAAAAAATTTACACATTTCACATTTCAGTAAGCAATGTGACCCATTCTTACTGCTGGATAGAGTAGGTAGAGGCATCTCCAAATCAAACCAGGAATAAGAAAACGCTGTATCTCTTCTATGTTTTGGTTTGTGTATATAGTCACGTGTCACTTAATGGCAAATACATCATTAGGCAATTTTTTCATTGTGCAAGTGACATCATGGGGTGTACTTACACAAACCTAAATGGTATATCTTACTACACACCTAGGCTATATGGTATAGCCTATTGAATCTAGGCTACAAACCTGTACAGCATGTTACTCTACTGAATACTGTAAGCAATTGTAATGCAACAGTATTTGTATATCTAAACATATCTAAACATAGAAAAGGTACGGTAAAAACACAATATTACAAGTTTATGGGATCACTATTGTACATGTGGTGTGTCACTGACCAAAATGTCAATAGGCAGCACATGACTGTAATTGTATATCATTGCTATTAAACAAAGTTCAGTCTGAAAGTTGACCTGCAAAGTTAAACCACAAAGAACTCAAGATATATACATGTAGTAGAAACTGAACATCAGGAAGTTGTAGAACAAGGCCTCATATAATGCATTATAAGACAAAAAAAAAATCCAATACTAGAATTGCAGTACAAGAATAAAAATTAAAGGGGACGTGAACTGAGCTTTAAGTAAACAGAAGAGTTCTTTGCAATAGAATTTCCTGAGCTCCAGGCCCCAAAGCAAAGTATGAACTCAGATAAAAAAGATTTAACTTGCTATACTCCTACAACTTGGAGCCTAAGTCATACTGCCAATGATGTCACCTAGTCCTAATTCTATCACCATTTTATATAAAAATAAGCAATGTGGATATATGTCTGTATGTGCATTCTTATCTATCTTTCATTTAGTCTCAATTTCTTTGTATTTAGCCTTTAGGTTTATAGATTTTTTTTCTGTTTCCTATCTGACTACAGTAATTTTCTAAAATCACCAATGTGAAAATGGTTGCAAACTTATCCTATAATTTATTTTGTAAACGGAATTTTCTTCTACTAGTAATTTGACAAATTAAATTCAGTAACTGTGCTGAATTCAAGATGACTACATTTAAAGTCACTTTTCACTGTGTAATGTCTACTGACCACAGTCTTAACAAATGCCTGAATGACATATGCCGTTAAGTAGATACTTAAATTGCAGTGTCTTTTTCTTAACATGTTACCCAGAACCAAATAAACAAAAACACACAGGAAATAGGAAGATATGTTCCTGAGTTTCTGAATTGTATCCCAATATGACTACACTATGCTTTAAATGAGTATGTGAGATCAAGAGTACTAAATTGTAGAGTGATTCCTAGAGCAAATTGGTCACACAAAGTAATAAAAAAACCTTTCTCCAAAGAATTCACAATAATTTTTTTACTAAAGTTAACCAAACCCTTTTGAGATATGTATGAAATGAATATAAGCATTCCTGCTATGTAAATGAAAAGATAAACAAGCAAGGTATTTATATAGTAAGATTTCCAAATTTAGATAAATATATGGGTCTAAATAAATTCACAAATGCAACTTCATATCACATACTAAATATTTTATAATCCTCACTCGTTTATAAACTACTGGTTCACATTGTTGCTCAACTCAATGTAACGAGTAAAAAAGATAATATCCCTTTGGAATGAAAGAAATATATTATTTTAAATAAGGACATTACCACCTTTTTTCCTATTGCATTAGTAAAATGTTTTAACAAATTATAATTATGTTAGTAAGGACATGAGAAATATACACAAATACAATTCAGAATAGAGTGAAATTAACATTTTTAAGAGCAAGATTCTTAACAATTCCATAATATTTGATTCAGCAATTTTACCTCAGAATATAACCTTAGAAAATAATCATACATACAAACATAGACCTAAATACAAAGCTAGTCATTGAAGTGTCATATATCTAACACTAGGAGTCTGGTTAAAAAATTCTGATACATGCATGTGATAAAATATTATTAACAAATAATTATTTGCTAATTTACTGTATTATGTTATTATATAATAACATAATACAGTAAATTAAAAGTAGGACACAAGATAACATATGGATGAGTTATGGTTCTTTGGTTGCAGCAACAGAGAAAAATGTTTCCTAGCTTAAGCCAAAGGTTATTGTGCATAAAAAGAAGGATCATATTGTCCACAAAGAGGGATGATTTCTCTTCCTCTTTGCCTATTTGGAGATCCCTGATTTCCTTCTTTTGTCTGATTGCTCTGGCTAGGATTTCCAACATTATGTTGAATAGGAGAGGTAAGAGTGGGCATACTTGTCTTGCTCCTGTTCTTAGGGGGACACTACCAGTTTCTGCCCAGTGACAAAATGTTGGCTGTGGGTTTATGAAAGGTGACTCCTACTGCTTTGAAGAACGTTCCTTCTATGCCTAGGTGCTTGAGGGTTTTTATCAAAAAGGAATGCTGGATTTTGTCGAATGTTTTTCTGTGTCTAATGATTCAATCATGTGATTCTTGGTTTTATATCTGTTAATGTGCTGAATTATGTATATGGTCTTGTGAATGTTGAATCAGCCCTACATCCTAGGAACAGGAATGAGGCCCACCTGGTCATGGTGGATGACCCTTGAGTTGTGTTGTCAGATCTGATTTGCTAGACTCTTGCTTATAACTTTTGTATCTATGTTCATCAAAGAGATTGTTTTGTAATTCTCTCCTTGATGGGTCTTTGCCAGGTTTGGGTATCAGTATGACGTTGGCTTCATAAAATGAGTTGGGGAGAATTTTATCTTTCTTGATTGCCTTGAATACCTTCTAGAAGAATGGTGTCAGGTCTTCTTTGTATGTCTTCTAGAATTCAGCTGAGAAGCCATTGGGTCCAGGGATTTTCTTTTTTTTTTTTTTTTTTTTTTTGGTGGTTAGATTTCTTATGACTGAGTCCGTTTCCTGGTTTTTTATTGGTCTGTGATATGATTCTCCTAGGGAGTCTGTCAAAAGCCTCTGTGCGCTGATAATTGACTTTGGTAAAGTCTCAGGGTACGAAATCAATGTGCAAAAGACAATGGCATTTCTATACACCAGCAACAAGTAGGCTGAGAACCAAATAAAAAGCATAATACCATTCATAATAGCCACACACATACACCCACAAAAAGAAATACTTCGGCATCTACCTAACCAGAGAAGTGAAAGATCTTTACAAAAATAACTATAAAATACTGTGCAAAAAAATCAACGATGACCAAAACAAACGGAAAAATATTACATGCTCATGAATCAGAATAATCAGTACTGTCAAGATATCCATCCTACCCAAGGCAATCTACAGACTCAGTGCAATGGCTATCATATTACCAACATCATTTTTCTCTGACCTAGAAACAACAATACAGAAATGCATATGGAAACAAAAAAGAGCACGAATAGACAAAACAATTGTCAACAAAAGGAACAAAGTGGGAGCTATCACACTTAGAGATTTTAAACTTTACAGCAAGGCTTTAAACTTTACCAAAACAGCCTGGTACTGGTACAAGAATAGGTACATAGACCAATGGAACATGACAGAGATTCTGGAAGCAAAAACTCAGTCTCTCAACCAAATCATCTTCAACAAGGCCACCAGTAACAACCATTGGGGAAAGAAGACCATATTTGGTACATGGTGCTAGGAAAACTGGCTGATCATATGCAAAAGAATGAAACTGGACCCCAACTTATTATCATATATAAAAATCAACTCGAAATGGATCAAAGATGTAAATGTAAAACCTCAAGCTATAAGAATCCTAGAAGAAAATGTAGGAAACACTCTTATGCCCATGGAGTAGGCAATCAATTCTTGATCAAATCCCCAAAAGTGAATGCCATAAAAGTTAAAATTGAAAAGTGGGACTTCATCAAACTGAAAAACGTTTGCACCGCAAAAGAAACCATCAATAGAGTGGGGAGATAACCCACAGGATGGGAAAAATGTTTGCTAATTGAGTATCTGACAAAAGCCTAACATCCAGTGTCTACAAGGAACTCAAATGAGAAAGGAAAAAAAACAACGCTATTAAAAAGTGGACTAAGGACATGAATAGACACTTTTCAAAAGAAGATATACAAGCAGCCAACAGATACATGAAAATATGCTCAGCCTCACCAATCATCAAAGAAATGCAAGTTAAAACTACAACAAGATACCACTTAACTCCAGTAAGAATGACCATCATTAACAAATCAAAAAACAACAGATGCTGGCACATGTGCAGAGAAAAGGGAGCTCTTCTACACTGTTGGTGAATGTGCAAGCTAGTTCAACCTCCCTAGAAAGCAGTGTGGCAATTCCTAAAAAGAACTAAAAATCGACCTTCCACATGATCCAGCAATGCTTCTCCTGAGAACATACCATGAGGAACATAAATCGTTTTACAAAAAAGACACCTGCATGTGCATGTTCATAGCGGCACTATTCACAATAGCAAAAACATGAAACCAACCCTACTGCATACTGAAAGTGGACTGGGTGAACAAAATGTGGTACATATACACAATGGAATATTATTCCATCATAAAGAAGAACCAAATCATAGACTGTGCAGAAAATTGAATGGAGTTGGAGACCATCATGCTAGTGATCTATCACAGAAACAAAGAACTGAATACCACATGTTCTCACTCATAAGTGGGACCTGAATATTAATCACATTAGCACAAGGGAGGGAGTGGCAGTCGCTGGGCACTGCCAGGGAAGAGAAGGCAGGCATGTAACAACACAAAGGGTATCTGGTCCCACACCAGGGGAAGAGAGGGCCAGTTGGAAGCCCAAACTTCACCTGCATGCAGCTTACTTGTGTAGTTAGTCCTTACTTATACCCCACCTGTCTATAATAAAATAAAACTTAAAAAGAAAAAAAAAGGAAAGAGAAGGAGGAAACAGGGAAGGGCAGCTGAAGAACCAGACTCAGAAGAGACTGGGGGATGCAAGAGTGAGAGTTCATTGTCAGTCTCATCTGCTTACCACCACATGGTTAAAATACATTTTCTTTTTTTCCCCTGTCTTTGAAACACCCTATTCAAATTCAAAGATTCAAGATTCCTCTAGTCCTGTCCAGTGTTTGCCACTTAACTACTTCACTGGTAGTTCTCTCAATCCAACACATTTTCTGTTAACAAAAAGACTAGGAAAAAATAATAAAATATTTGAAAGGTAATTAATATGATAATAGTTGTTTTCTTCCTTATGTATTTCTGTTTTCCAAGTTTTATATATTAAGATTTTTTTTGCTTTTTTTTTTTAGAAAAGTAACATTGATTCGCTTAAAAAACTTTTGTAGAACAGAACAAATAGAATTGACTTTAGAAGGGAATTATTTTGTTCTCTTATTTTTCTCAAGATTCACCAACTAAGCATATTCCAGATGAAGACCCACTATTATGAATATTTTTGTCTAAAATCAGTACTACATAAAATGCTTCATTTACAAATGCTTTGCCCTTTCTTCTCATATGTTGCCAGGCTGTTCTTTTTCTCTTCTGTTTTTAATTTACTATTGAACACGGAATGTTTTATTTTGTAACCAACATGTAAACCGTTCCTTGAACAATTTCACAACTAAGTTGAGATGCAATAAAGTACAGCTTTTTTCACTTTGCAAATGTATCTTTTGTTAACATTAATTGATTACTAGAATATTTTATTGAAAATTTTATTTTTAATTAACTGTGGGTAGCCTTTAAAATAATAATATTGTTATTTCAGTTTCAACTTTGGAGTTGATAATTTACAAAGCATTTACTTTTTCTACTAAACATGTAGTATAGCAGTCAACACAAAAACAACTTCCAAAGGAACTTGACAGGATTTTAAAATTGTTTTTGAAGTTTATTGGAAAAGAATCTCTTAAGCCAGTATCACAGCCTTAGGTGATTGTGAGAAAAATGACTAGCTCATGAGAAAAACAGCCAGGGAAGTAATTAAAGAGTTGTTTTCTACCTTTTGAAGAATTGGAGTGAAGAGGAAAAATATTTATCCGAGACTAATAATTGGAATTGATCAACATGAAACATTTTTAGAATTTACTTTTATTTTTTAGGCCCATTGAATTTGCTCAAAGTCATGAAGTAGTAATGGCTACCATTTAAGATATTAAAAAATATTTTTTAGTTGTTATGCATTTTAATCATTATAAATCTATAATTATAATTTTAAATATTAAATTTTTTCATGATACTAGGCAAGTATTATGCTGGTATGGTAGAAGTATCACGACCCAGAAGTCCAAATAATTTTACTTTTGTCCTTCTTCTGCCATTTTTTGCTTGATGACTTGATTACTTATTTAATCTTTCTTAGTATAATTTCCTCTACTGAAGAAAAAGATTTAACATTAGTTGCTGCTATTCATACCTCGTACAGTCATTATGTGGATTAAGTGAAATGTATTTATACAAATACTTAGAAAACTGCAAATTTTCATAGAAATCTGAGGTGATATAGTGCTCTTGTCATATTATTTTTATCATAATAAGTATAAAATGAGAGATGAGTTTCTAAACGATCTTTGGTTTCTGAGCTCTTGATACATATTATTGTCAACTCTGGAGTTTAAAGCTGAAATAATGCAAGCATCAATAATAGTTCCTTGATCAATAGAGGAGGATATTAGGTAAATCTCATTTGATTTGTATACATTATTTTTTAAAATTGATTAAAAAGCTTTCTTTGAAATGCATGACATTTACAGCAGCTTCCTATGAATTCTTCATGAATTTAGTGCTTGTGAAAGTGACAGATTGACAGCACCAGCAACTGTTTATCTCTAGGAAAAGACATCAGCAATTAAAACTTCTAAAGGTCTTGGTGAAGTGCCACCTCACAACATTAAAGGTTGGTGGTTTGGCCTCCATGTGCTGTTTAATTCTGCAGGGACTTCCAGAAAGGGCCTCATTTGCACTAGTGGTTTTCATGTCACAATCCATTAAGAGTTGAAATGGAATCTGCCGACTTGCTTCATGGACTGTAGAACATTCATACCACAGAGCAAGTGAGAGCAGAAACAAGATCTTGGATGGAAAAGCTTCTATCTTGTCAGACTGGGGGGTGAGCCATATGATCTCTACAAGGAGCTGGTAAACTTGTAGATGGTAAACTTTTTCTGCAAAAAGCAAGTATTTTAAGCTTTATAGATGACATAGAGCCTCTATCTTGTATTATGTGGTGGTGTCTGTTTCACAATTTTTTTCTTTTTCTTTTTATTTTCTTTTTTTTTTTTAGAGACAGGATTTTTGCTCTGTCATTCAGGCAGGAATATAGTGGTGCAATCATATCTAACTGCAGCCTAGACTTCCTGGATTCAAGTGATCCTCCAGATTCAACCTCACAAATAGCTGGAACTGCAGACACGTTTGGATACATTTTTTAAAATTATTTTTTATAGATACAGGTTCTTGTTATGTTGCCCAAGCTAGCCTCAAACTCCTGGCCTCAAGTGATCCTCCATCCTTGGCTTCCCAAAGAGCTGGGATTACAGATGTAAACCAACACACTCAATCTCTAAAAACATTAAAATTATTTCTAGCTACAAGGCTCTAAAAAAAACATGTCATGGGTTGAATTTGCCCCACTAGCCTAGAGTGTGGACCCATGTTATTCACAGCCAAGGACATTTGCCCAGGTAGAGCATGACTTAGTGACTCTCAGAATGTGCTCTCCCTCATGCTAGCCTTTTCAAGCCACCTCAGACTTGGGCTCATCGATCCATATCATTTGACAATTAGAACTTTCTATCTGTGGCTTAAAATTTCCTTCCTAAAATAAACATTATATATTAGCAAAAAAATTAACACCTAACGTCTGCCAATAATTAAGTTGTATGCATTCCATCTTTTAAATGAAACCCATTCCTCACTTGACCCCTGTCCTATGGCCCAGGCAGAGCCTAAAAGCCAAGCAAGTCACATATAACTGTGAATATTCCAGACAAGCATACAGAGCCCTTTCCTTCTGCTCTCCACTGAAGCCTGGAGTATGCCTCCTTTCCACAAGTCCTGAATCCTGAAACACTTCTTTTTATACCTGAGGCTCCTTTGATTTAGTGACACTGTCTCTTAAGTTTTGACCCCTGGCCTTGGCTCCACACTGTCTTTCTATGATTTATTTTGCCTTCTCCTCTGGATTTCACATCTCCTAAGGTCTTAAATGAAACAAAAACAATGGAATCTGCTTTGCTGAGTTATAAGATAATTAAATGAGATAATCCAAATTAGTGGTTTAGCATATACATACTCAAAAAATCAGTATCAATAGACAGAACAGTAGAAGGAAAGAACCACAGGGTTCTCCACGTATAGCAAGGTAGAGGTGGAGAGGGCGGGGTTTTTCTGCTTCCTTAGGGTACAGGAGAAGAAGATAGAAAAATAACTGTTTCCATATTTTCTTATAGAGTCAATTCAGCCTCCGACTCTATTGTTCAGATGAACAACAGGTTCTATACAAGAGTAGAAACCGTTCGGCTGTATCCATTCCATCTTTTGAATTAATATAAAATTCCTTGTCTAAGGAATATAAATTCAAACTTTTAAAGGAGTCAGGGAGCAGCAGCTGCACCCTCCTTCTATAAAAACGGTCTTTGTTGTTTCTCAGACTGTCGTAAAAATGTTTTCTTCCTTCTCCAGCCCAAATTCCTTAGAATAGCACAACACAACTTCACAGTCGATTCCTCACCATTTTCCCATTTTCCCCATTTCCACATAGACCCTGTAGTCTGCCAGTCCCTATTGCCCTTCTATAGTCCTTTACACCTCTACTTTCTTGCATGTTCTCGACTTCATGTGAAATGCTCTTTTCCTTATTAGGTGATGATGTTTATCAGCAACTCTGTGAAGCCTTATCTACCACTCCTTCTGCCTCTAGACTGAGAGTTCTTTCCTCTATGTTCAAATAACCGTACATGTAACTCTATATTAGTACTTTATTCATTTTTTTGCAATTATCTGTTAGCATATCTTCTATCCCTCTGGACTGAGAGCACATCCTAGAAAGGGGCCTTGTGTTATTGTAAGCATCTTAAACCTCTAGCACCCAATAAAGTGCCTATTGAGCTTGGTAGTGAGAATGCAAGTTTCTGGTAAACACAATAGTCTGTTGAACAGACCAATGAGTTCTTTATGACTTATTTAAATCTTCTGGCAAATTTCTTGAGACTTTTGTTGACCTTGTGCTTAACTCTAGATACAAATCACAGTATGTTTCTGGGATTCTACATTTTTAACTATGTTTATAATGCTCTTTCTGATCAGAGCAGTAGATTCTTTGTACGGAGTATTCTTTTCCTTTTTTTTTTTTTCATTTTTAAGTCAGAGTCTCACTCTGTCACCCAGGCTGGAGTGCAGTGGCATGCTCATGGCCTCTGCAGTGTCGACCTGCTGGGCTCCAGCGATCCGTCCACCTCAGCCTTCCAAGGAGTGGGAAATACAGGCACGCACTACCACACCCGGGTAATTTTTAAAAATTATTATTTATTGTATAAACAAGGTCTCAACAAGTTTCCTGGTCTGGTCTCAAACCCATGGGCTCAGGCAATCCACTCACCTCGGCCTACCAAAGTGCTGGGATTACAGACTGAGTCATCGAACCTGGCTAGTATGGAGCATTCTAACAGGAGCATCACGACTTGAAAAATCTGTATTTACATTATTCTCACGTGATCATTGCTATTCATGCATTTAGAAAACATTTGTTGGGCATCAAATATGTGGTAAATGCTAGAGATGGAGACCAGTAATAAGTTTCTTACCCTCCAGGAGCTCTCAGGAGAGGGAAAGAGGTAGACAGGTCCACAATCCAATGGGATAAAATCCATTGCACATGCAAGCACAGGTGCTATGCCAGCAGATTGAAAAGGTGTGTGACCCAGATTACATAAATAAATCATGAGAAGACCTTGTCCCTTCTCTTGGCTCATAAATAAAGTTAGCTCCTTTTCCATTTTTCCAGAAAATTATTTTAAAAAACCTCTCCAAAAGAAATCACCAAATATGATTCTCTAACTGACTTTCCTTCACCTCTTGGTAAGAGGTCACTCTTTTAGAATTTTGGACAGGGTCCTGTTGCTCAATCCTCAGTGACGCTTTCTGCAAAATATGATCAGTTGCTTCTTCAGCGTGTAGTGTCTGTCTGATAACAATTTGGGGAAACTTGGAGGACAAGCAGTATGCAAATTATCCAAGGACCCAGAGGTCTAGGTTTTACAATCGTTGTTAACTTCTTTCTTACTTTCTGTTATTGCCCATTCAAGGGCTATTTCTTTCAGCAACTATTTCTTTCAGCAAAGCATGATCCATTCTTTGTTTCTTGGTTAGAGATGTTTTTCTTAAAGTTAACTGATCCAAACATCATGGTGGCATTTTGGATTCTGCTCATGAAACCATCCTCAACTTGGTTCCACCCTATCTAGGTAAAGCTCTGCTCTCTGAACAAATTTCTCCAGATGACTTGGTCTTAAAGGTTTTCTTCCACTCAGTTACCTTTGTTTGTGCTCCAGGATTATATTTCCTCTTATTCTAAAAGGTTCTTCATCCTCCTCTGAATCTCTTTTTGTCACTCTCTTTTGTTCTTTTTTCGGATAGATCCAAGCTTCTTTATTCATCTGCCTCAATAGCATTATCCTTTGGGGCCTTTTATTTCACAAAATAAAAAAACCTTGGAGTCAAAAAAAGACAGACCTCCCTATGCTAGTAAATCCTCTTCCACCAGCCTCCAAAACTTTACCTGAACACACTTCTGATGAGCCCTTTCACCAATAAAGAAATCATCTGGTCAGTACCCACGGAACTGCCTAGAATAAACCATCTCTTTCCTTATCTGCAATCTTCCAAATATTTTAAATTATCTGCAGTCTCCAGACAACATATGCTACTTTTTCTTAGACATTTTTCAAGGAAAAAGCTTCCATATCAATTTCCACTAATGGCCCCTACTTCTGAAAAGATATCAGATCATTAACATCCTTTATCTGGTTAGTGTAATTTTATTTATCAGATGCTATACAATACCATTAATATATTTGACATCATTTTTTCCCTGAAAGAGTATGAAGATTAGTCTTCTGCACATTCTTCTTTTTTTTTTTTTTTTTTAGTTTTAATTTTTTTCTTTATTTTATGATAAAGATGTGGGGTACAAGTCAGGGTTAGGTACATTAGCAGTCTATGTGCAGTTGAAGTTTGGACCTCCAACTGGTTCTCACTTTGCCTGGTTTAGGATCAGGTACCCTTAGTGATGTTGTGCCTGCCACCACCACTAGCAGTATCCTCCTGCTGCTGATCTTTCTCTTGTAGAATTGTTATGAAATGTTCAGGATCCACTTGTAAGGGAGAACATGTGGTGTTCAATGTTTTGTTTTTGTGTTAGATCACTGAGTGTGATGGACTCCAAATCCATCCAAGCTGCTGCAGAGTCCATCATTTTGTTCTTCTTTGTGGCTGCATAATATTCCATTGTGTATATGTACCACAGTTTCTTTATCCAGTCCACTTTCAATAGGCAGCAGGGTGGGTTCCATGCTTTGGATATTATAAATAGTGCTGCAATAAACATCATGTGCAAGGATCTTTTTTGTAGAATGATTTGAGTTCCTCTCAGTGTATTCCCAGGAAGGGGATTGCTGGGTCATATGAAAGATCAATTTCTAGTTTTTTTAAAAATTGCCACACCGTTTTCCGTAGAGGTTGAACTAGCGTACACTCCCACCAACAGTGTGGAAGCATCTTAATACTCTTTCATGGGGACTAGAAGTGGGATTAACGTGAGGAGGAGGGAGCAAGTGAAACTTACTTGTGGGTTGTTTCATGTATTCCTATTAATTTGTACCTTAATGGTTTGGGTTTATACCCAGAAAGGAAACTGGGACTTCAGTACTATAGCCACAAGAAACTGAATTCAAGATCTTTTTTATTTTCTAGTTCAAATGCTGTCCTGTAATATGACAACTACCCTGCACACCATGTATTATTTTCAGATCTGAAAGGGATGCTTCTATATCTTCATTAGTAGAGAATTCTTTTACCTCTACTCAGAAGCCTGGGTCCAGGTCCCATACACCTCTGAATCATCTATTTAAACACAGCTGTCTAGTCCTGCAACCTATACGCAAAGCTCCTCCAGCTGGAGGAAATATGGGTTTGCTATGGAGCAGCCATTCGCTGTGAAGAGGGCTTCTTATGATTCCAGCCAATACCCTGAAGCACAAGGGGCAAGGGAGAGCAATGCTGGATTATTATGAGAACGTGACCCTCAGCAGTCACTATATTTTTTCTTTACCCATTTGAAAAGCCAAGTAGACTTGTATTGCAGAGTACTTCCAAAGAAGGAGCTCTTCCTGTGAGAGATGTTCATTTCTGATCCATAAAGTTAAGAGGCCCCTTCCAGAATGTCTAAATGGAACTCAGTAGGTAAATCTATGCACCACTCTCTCATTTCCTGTAAGTAAAGAATGAACCTAAAACATTCAGTCCATGTGCTACATTGTCTGCAAAGAAAATCTTCCATTTCTCATCCCTTTTTCTTTGCCTGGAGAAATAGTCTTCTTTTAAAAGTCCCCATTTAAATGGTCTAATCTAATGGCTGATGAATCGTTTCTGACTCTCTGAGGCAAAAGTTACCCTTATTCTTGTTCATACAGTATCTTGTTTGTATCTCACGTTGCATTTTACTTATCACTAAATGTCTGTCTCAAAATAATGAAGTCCTCTGTGACAACATGAAAGATGTAGATCTTTATATGTATGTACTCACCTAAGACCTGACTCATTATAGAAATTCAATATGTGTTTGGCCAACAAATAAAATAATCTACGCAAAATGTATACAAACTGAGGAGAAATTCCCTCAAATCTCTGAATTCCACCAGCATCACAGAACCTCAGAGATAATTAGTATGCTTTCAAAAGTTTGCTTTGACCAACATCCTCTTACCCCAACCACCAACTATCATCTTAAGATAAAACCTAGCACACTTTATGAAAAACTAGTTCTTGTGAGGCATGTTTATTATATAATGGAATCCCTACTGATATGATGGTTTAGAATTGTGTTCTCATAAAATAAAATAGGACAAGGAATAAAGAACTGCAATATTTCAACAACCCAAGCTAATGGCCCAGGCGCCTTTTATTACTAGACATACAGAGAATCATCACTCAGTGAGTGCTATGGAAAGAGAAACCTCAGGAGATCTGATGCCAAAGCAGGTCAGCTGGCCAATGTTTCAGCAGCAATTTTTCCCAGTACCCTTAGCCAGTTCAGAGAGTCTAATAATACCAGTTATTCAGCACTCGGTGTGTCCAACAGCTCTTTAAAACACTAACTAATCCATCATCTCCAGACTCCCTGCAAGATCAGTAAGAATTATCATTCAGCCTTTACAGATGGAATATTTGAAATGTAAAATAGCATGTACAAGGCCAGACAGGAACTCAGCATCATGATTAAATAAAAACTCTGAGTTCCCAACATCCAAGCCTTGGCAAAAGAATTTGTCACATTGCCTTTTTATATATAGAGCATGGAAACCCAGGGGGGATGCATAAGAGAGAACTATGAATTTTAAAGTAATATGGAAATCTATTTAATTCAGGCTGAAGTTAATAGGTAATCAGCTCAATCCCCCCTCCTCCCTCTCCTGCCTGTGGGTTGCTAGCTGTCAGATCAGCAATTTAGGTGACTCAGAAGGACCTACACAGGCTGAATACTGACAGAGGTGGGTAAGAGATAAATTAAGGGACAGCAAGGACTTACACACTGTCATCTATGCCTTCAGGGAACTTAAAAAAAGAAGTATTAGCACTAGCAAGGCATTTACCTACTTTAGGTTATTCTCTACACAGAATAGAGTTTCATGACCCATGGCAGAATTTTATAACCGATTTAAGGAAGTTGTTCATCCAGGGAGGTCTTCTTTGCTCCGGGCTCCTTGATTCACATTCCTTGTAGTGTGAGCTTATATCATCCTGACTCTGTTTAAATGACTAATCAATGAAAAACTAGGTGTGTCCCACAAATCAGCACTAGGCAAGGGCTCGCATCTTGCTTGCCTCACAGAAGTCAAAGTTCAGTTTATAAATTCATCATTGAAGGATTCAAGCAAAGACAGCCTGATAGTAAAGACAGCCTATATCCCCAGGAAGTAATTTATCTTCCCACAGACATGCTCTAGCTTTAATAGCTGATAACAGGGTTGTGGGATAAGGAAAGTGTTGGCCATAAATGAAATGTTCTGTTCTGGTGTCCCTCATTTATGTGCTTTTTGACCTTTGGTGGCTTCTGATTCCATGAAATGAGGTGCAATTGCTACCTGCTGAGGGGCAGAGTGAAGAGGGCTGAGAGGAAGTCTCAGTGACTGTCTGCTCAGGTAATTTGCAATATCTGGAAGCCGGAAAGGCCTCTCCCAGGAATATGTCTGTCATCTGCCTGTTCACTTGACACACCATTAGAGTTGCTCAAAGAAGAAGTAGCTGTTGCCTCCAGGTGGCCAGAGTTCGAATGCTCATATGACTATCTGACCTTCCAACAGACAGGGTAATCAAGATCAGGATATGCTTCTCATATGTAAGTGTCAGTACAATTCGCAGAGCATTTTCAGCTACATTTCTACAGGAGATCCTCCTCATAATCTTGTGAGAAAATTAGGGTAGGAGTTGTTATCTCCATGTTTTAGTTGATGAAACTTAAGCTCATTAGCCTTCTGTGGTGTTCCCAGAGTAGCACAGGTAGTGAATGGTTGAGCCTGGATGAAAATTCAGACCCTCCAGTGTCAAACCATCTTGTTTCTATCCCAAGGCATCTTTGCACAATTAGCTGTGCGTGTCCTGTGCCTGCCTCCAAATCAAGTCAACTTAATGTTTAATCAAATGAGGGAGAGATCTAGATGAGGTCCTGGGGTCCTTCCAATGCCAAGTACCAGTCACCACACTAGTAACTGTAGCTCTCTGAGAACCAGCCCAGAGATTTGGTAGATTTTCACATTAGTTCCAGATCACTTTGGAAGGAGCATAATTATGGCCTTTTGATTAGAACTAGGAAGTCACATGCCCTGAGGATTGTGAATTGTCCTAACACCCAGTATTTATGTATTTATTGTGCCAGGAGCAAGGAGCTTACAGCCTAATAGGGAAGACAGGCATTAAATGAATAAGTACACAATACCTTGATTTCTACAGTGATGTTTAATGAATGGCAATGACCTTCCTGGATAATATGGCTAATGTGGATCAAACTTCTTATCAATAAACAAACCACAGGTCATTAAGAGAAAATCATGAAAGAACATAAAGCCAGTTTTATTCACAATTATTTTTATTATGTGTGGCATTTACAGGAAAAAAAAATTAATAGAGGCTGTAAGCTCCAGTAGAAAAAAAATAGCTGAAAAAGACATGCTTCTGTAATTTCCTTGCTAGTTGCCTCTTAAGGCTGTAGGGATTTTTCCAGACCCTTCTGTCACTCTGGGTAGGTGATGGACTTACAGCTCAGGTGTGTATTTGCTGGCTTAAATCTGCCACTGTTCCAAACAGCTTGCCATGCTCTATATATAGAGATGACTTCACTCTCTGTTGTAATGCAGCAGCTGTTCAGCAGTGCACACTGATATGCTACAAAGACTTAGGCCATATCTAATTGAGCACTTCAATACTGCAGAGATAGGCGCCTTGGAAATATTTAGATAAAATACTTTGGCCAGATGGAAGCTGGCCAGGATACCACGATAAAATCTTCATCTCCCAGGACTGCCAGTGAGTCTTGGCAGGGGGCTCCATGGAGGGAGGTGGCATCAGGAGAGATGCCGGTCTGTCACATCCACCCCTTGTACTGTAAACATGACACAAAGAATAGCAGGGAACAGAAGATATTCGAATTTTGCTGCTACTTCCTTCTCCCCATGGCAGACCAAACAGAGCCCACCTTCTGTGGGAACAATCTGAATGCGAATGGTGCCTACAGGATGCCAGGAAGCCTCCCAGTTTTAAGATTACCCCCATAAGACTGTCCCCCCTCTCGGCTCCCAAATTTCCAGTTCTAGAAATTGGTTGGCAGGTATTGAATCATTGGTACTTCCTTAGCAATTCTGTGTCCAGGAGTCATTGCTAATCTTGCTGAGAGAAATCCGGCTGTTAAAGTTGGCTGAAAACTCACAAGGCAGCCCTTCTCCTGGCTCTACTGCCGATGATCTACATGACTCCAGCAAGCCCCAGTAATTGTAATTGTGCTGGATCTCACTTTTCCCATCCATAAACTTTGGACACTGGCAGATTTAACTTCAAGTTTTCTTTCAGTTCTAAAGGACCTGTGTGACAGTCTTTCACAACAGCCCCCATCCCACCCCATTCTTCTTTCTTGGAAGATAATAAGAAAAATAAAAATAAATTACCAGACGATAATGAAAACATTCTGTATTTGCATATAATCTACTGTTCAGATAAATATTCCATTTGAACATTTATTATTAAGCCAAAGCAAATGTTGTTATTTTCATTTAGAAGAGTCAACAGAAGCACCAAGAAGTTGAGTGGTTTGCCCAAGTCAAACAATTAGTAAGTAAATTTGAACTAGACTCTCTGTATTGTCAATGATGAAGGAATCACTAAAACACTAATGCAATTGTCTCTCTAGATGTGTCATTTACATGGACTCAGGATAAATACCAAGGCTAGGAATTACAAGTCTCCAGCCTTGGGTCAGATATATGTTTGGATATGGGGATTTAGAAATAAAAGGCACAGTTCTTGCCCTCCAGGTTCACAGTCTAGTGGGGTAGCTAGTCTGCTTAACCCCAATGATTGCTATACAATGTGATAAAACATTTAACAGGGCATGTACTTTATATTTGGAGCAATAGAAGGTCTAGGTAAAAAAAGCTTTGCAGAACTGCATATGTGCTAACCAGGAGAAAAAGGATAGAAAGAAAAGGACAGAGGGGGAGGAGAATGTGAGGAATACTTTAGGAAGGTTCTATAAATAAGAAATTGCATGTAAGTGACTGAAGTTTAGTGTGCTTATGGTGAAAACAGAGCATTGCAAGATACACAATGGACACATATTTGAACATCCAGGTGCAAAAGTTCACAGGCAGCTGGATATGAGAATCCGATGCTCAGGGTTGAAGATACGGTGTAATTACAAAAGGCTTTGAGCCACAACTTTTCAGTGCACTTCTCTTTTCTCCTTTTCAAATGCTTTAGTTTTTCTCAAGTCACTGAAGACACAGCAGTGCAAATGACAACCACTTCTGGACAATTATTAGGATGTGTGTAGTTTGAAGGAAGAAAGTTTGGGGACGTGCTATAACTTTGAACCAGTGTTTGGTCTATCTACAATCATTGTTCTAAGGAAATAAATGTAAGTTAGACAGTTATAATCTGAAAAAAGGTGGATAATGAAGAAAGTAAGAGACAAGGAAAGCAAGATTAAGGTAGAGTAGAAGTCCAGCTAGTGAGTGCCCAATAAGATTCACACAAGCTCGGAAGAAACTCAAGGATCAGGTGTTGTCATTCCATTGTTTCCAAGTGAAATGGCTGTTTAAAACATTTTTATAAACTTATTTTTAAAGCTCAAAACTATCAGAACACATGTCAAAAAGTGACACAAATCACAATTACTTTTTTTAAATATAGAAGAAAACTTTTCAAAGTATAGACAATATTTTTGTTGACATTTGACTACTCTAAACTGAAAATGAAGTCATAAAGTTTCCTAGCAACTCATGTTTCACATTCCACAAATCATCCAGTATGTTGTTTTCAAAGGAGAACATTACAGAATAAAAGACATGAAAATAAGGAAATAAGTGAATAAATTCACTTGAGTGTGAATGTTGAGGGACATTCAGAAGAGCAAAACCCAGTGAATGTTAAGAAAAACATAATGGGTTTAATTGTATTAAAAAGGCCTATTTCTATCTATACTAAAGTAAATTGAACTTTTATTCTCCCCACCAGAAATGAGTATGATTTCAGGTAAGACAGAAATAACTCAGATGTGGATTTTTCTATTATTAGGAACATATATTATGTGGGCATATCTTCATTGTATTATCTTTCAGTTTTCACCAAAACACTATGTGATAGATATTATCAGCTTTATTTTAGTCAAGGAAAGAAACTCAGAAAGGTTAAATGTCCTTGGCATTTATTATCAAGTCCAGATTTGAATCCAAACCATTTAATTCCAATACCCATGTGGCCTCTGCCTGCTTTTGTACAGTCTGCAAGCCGTTTTTAAAAAAAACTCTTGTATACAGTTAAAATATCAAAAGAATAAATCTTGTGACACATAAAGATTATATGAAGTTTACATTCCAGTGATCATAAAAAAATTTATTGGAACACAACCGCTTTCATTTCTTTATATATTGCCAATGACTGTGTGAAAGCACCAGGGCGGAGTTGAGTAGTTGTGACAGATATAACACAGAAAGAAACAATGTCAATAACTATCTTTAATGCTCAGCCAAATATGAGGCTTCATAAATGCAACATTATTAGTCCTTTGTTTTTAAGAGAATACTTGAACTATCATAATGATGATGTTAAAAGTGAATTCCATGCTCAAACCTTAGCCATATGTTATTGGAGGAGGTAAGTACCTCCCAAAAGGTTCATATGCAAAAATAGAGTATTTTCTATATTAAGTGGGTAGATTGAACTGATTCACTACATATCTTACATATCTTATTGCATTATATCAGCTAAATACTGAGTCTTCATTTCTCCAAAAAAAAAAAAAAATTATGATAGCTGGTCCAAGTCTGAACAAACACATGGAAACACTAAGACAGATTAGTGGCAACTCTAAGAATCTAAGAACTATTTTTATTTATGGCTACATATATTCACTTTGTAGACATTTATAATTTTATGTTCAAGGTACTATTTTAGTCAAGGCGTCAGTATATGGGATGCCTGCTGTACTGTTATAAATGATTTGGTTTTATCTAATGGTGATGAGGCATCACTAAATACTTTCAGATATGGGAGTGATATGGAGGTTCTCACAGAGTAGGGGTCAGCTGGCAAACAGTAGTCCAAAAGGGCCGCTATTGTATAGGTAGAAGATGGAGAATACAATGTCATCAAAAAGGGAGAAGAGAATGTTTACAACAAAAGATATCATTGCAGTTTCAAAAGTAACTGACAAGTCCTTTAAATCAAGCATTACAAAATATTCAGTAGATTGGTCAGTTACAAGGTCATTGGTGACTCAGCAAAGCCAGGTTCAGAGGAGCGGTATTGCCAAACATTAGACTGCAGTACACTGAAGAGTGAATTTGAAGAAATTATAGATTATTATATCAGAGATCTGAGAGGGAAGAGTTGGGACAGCTGCCTAATAAAGGTGCAAAGACAAGAAATATTTTTCTTTTTTTGTTTTTGTGGGTAAGATTTGCTCAGAAATGTTTCTAGACCAAGGAGGATGAGCAGAGGATGGGGAATAGAAGTGGGGAAAATGAAAGACATTAATTAAAGACGCTGATTATCTAATGGAGCAAGTCTAGGCAGTAATGAAAAGAGATGGGGCCATAGGTACTGTCAGGGTTTGCATTTGAGCAAAAAGTGAGGCATCTTTTTTCTGATACTGGAAGTAAGGCAGTGAGTTTGATGACAGATATAAATTAGCATGTAGGGCTGTATGTGGAAAGGATTTAGAAGCTATAGTAGCTATGACCTTGGTTTTCAGAGGAAGAAGGAGGCAGGGTCTTTGACTGAGAGTGAAAGGGTAGGGGTTGAATGGGGTTTGAGAAGACCGTTGATTTTTATAAAATGTAGATATCCCAAATATAGAGGCAGACATTTCCTTCCTCTGTTTTCCTATTACTATCATTTAAGCATCATGGAAACACCTCTAGAATCTGTAAAGTAACTTTCTCAAAATGACCTTTACTGTTAGTTCCCACTTTATCTGATGCATTTCATCCAAGGCTTTTTTTTTTTTTTTTTTGGTCTTCTTCTTGTATTATTTGCTATTTTCCACTGGTTACATATTGTTGTTCCCAAGACTGTAAAACTTTGAAGTATTTTGTGCACCTCATTCAGCTACCAACCTTAATCATTCCTCCTGGACCTTCTGTTTTTGGTTATTGTCATTTTAAAGGTGACTTTCTGCGATTGGAGATTTTTTCTATTTTTTGCAGTTTTATATGAGATTCATTTTAAGGACTTTGTTTTTAAGATCTTATCATGGGGGAAAAAGCTTTCATTTTTAACATTATAGTGACCTCTAGAGTAAAAAAGGTTGAATATCACCAACAAAGGAAAACAGCAAGATAACTGGCACTGAAAGGCTTATTTTTAAAGCTTCAGTAATCCTCATTAGAAGAGGATGCATTTAGAGGAGCACTCTCTTACTTGAATACATATTTGAAATAAACAATTAAATTTTCATACATGATCACATGGAAAACAGATATGAAGAGACTCTACGTAGTCTTAGCCACAACATAATATTCTTGGGAAAAGATGGGCCTAGAAATAAAGTCATAGCATTCTATTTCACATTTGTATAAAGTCCTTTCTCTAAAGGAATCTAAAATCTTAAATAACTAAACAAGGAAGAAAAAAATTATCCAATCTTGTGGACATATCAAGAAAGGTAGAAAAGTGGGGAGTTAGAAAGGTCAAGCAGCATCAAGAGTAAATATAAAAAAAACTCAGAAAGCTAAAAAGGTCATTGAAAAGATTCTTTGTCGTCATTTCTCCCTATCCTCCATTTTATAAGGGAAAAATTAAAGGCCCAAAGATTTTCAAACTCAGATCTTTTGATTTTCAGTTCAATGTCTTCACTGCATAATGGAGCCTCTGCTTCTGGGAAGATAATGGATAGAACAACTGAGCTTCCCACTGACTAGGAGAGGTGGTCCTAGTGACAATGAGAAGGGGTGCCACACATGAAGTGTTCGCTTTGTGGTACTCTGTGAAAACACCACTTTAGGATGGAACCAGCTTTCTGAACCCCGTTACCTGGTAAAGACCTATTTCTCAGAGAGCCACGATGCCATGAAGAAATCATAGAAGTGTCTGAAATGGTTCTTCTATACCAGATGCCTCTGGAATAGACTAGAAGACATCAAGTACTATTGACCTGAAATGGCCAAAACATGTCATCCTAGTATATAAAGCATATTCTTCTTTTTATCTCTTTTTAAAATTTTAGATTCAAAGTGTACATATGCATGATCATTACATGGACGTATTGTGGGGATTGGGTCTCAGAGGGTCTAACATTGTGTCCTATAGGTAGCTTCTTAACCCTAACCCCTGTTCCAACTTCCCCTCATATTGGTGTCCCAAATGTCTATTATTTCCATCTTTGTGACAATTTGGCTCCCACATGTGATGGAAAACATACTGTATTTTGTTTTCTGATTCTGAGTCAGTTCATTTAACATGGTGATCTCCAGTGCCATCCGTATTGTTAAGGACATGATTTCATTCTTTTTATGACTATTGTATTCCTTGGTGTATATATTCCACATTTCCTTTGTCCAGTTCATTGTTGGTGGGCACTGAGATTGGTTTCATGTTTTGCTATTGTGAACAGTGTTGCAATGAGCATATGATTTATATATATTGATATAATATATAAATACTGATTTATATATATTGATTTTATTTTCCTTTGGGTAGATCCCTAGTAGTGGGATTGCTGGGTCAAATGGTAATTCCATTTTTAGTTCTTTGAGAAATTTCCCTATTCTTTTGCATAGGGGTTGAGCTAGTTTACAATCATACCAACAGTGAGGGCTGCACTAACATATGTTGTTCTTTGACTTTCTAATAATAACCATTCTGATTGATGTGAGGTGATATCTCATTTGGTTCTATTTTGCATTTCTCTGACGATTAGTAATGTTGAACATTTTTTATAAGCCCTGTATATTTGTCTGAGGCATCCATTCACTAGGTTTTCTGTTTACTTTGTTTATTATACTCTTCTAATTTAATCTTATCAACCATCAAGAAAAACGCATTAATAATCCCTGTTTTACAAATGAATGCTCCAGGAAATTAAATGATATAGACCTCTACTGATTTAAAATAGCAAAACTGTCATTGGAACTCATTTTGTCTCATTTCAAGCCAACTTCCTCACCCTTCCTTCAGCAGTGAGCATCCATTATTAACATTACTACTTGGGCAAGGCTTATGACTAATGATGATGTGTCAGGTGGTGAATTTTGTTTCTTTTACATACAGCTTTCATATTTACTAAGTTTAAAACCAGCCAGTAGAAGGACTCCAGAACCAACGGGGAATAAATCGGTCATAATGATTATCAACATGAAGTCATTTCCCATAGGTATATCCCAAGGCTGATCTAGAAGCTTGGCAGTAGGAAGCCAGCTTTTCAAAATTATGTCAGACTCAAAATGAGGCATAATTTTGAAGCATACTAAAAGATGGAACTAGCTTTCTGAACTCAGTTGCTTGATAAAGCTCCTTTCCCCTGAGAGCCACAAGGTCATGAAAAGATCAAAAAGTGTCTGATGTAGTACTTCGATACCAGATACATCTGGAACAGACCAGAAAACTACAAGTACCATTTAACTGAAATGGTCAGATCATGCCATCTTAGTATGCAAAGAATATTCTTTTTTTATTTTTATTTTTTATTTTAGATTCAGAGGGTATGCGTGCATGTTCATTCCATGGACATAATGCGTAGTGGTGGGGATCAGATCTAGAACCACAGAGTGAGCCTTCTCTTTCTTTCTCTCCAATCAAGAAATACCATGCAGTTTGTATGCTTGCAAGCAGGCAGCTGCCTCACCCTCCCCTAACCCCCACCCCCACCCCCAACACACACGTATACCTGGAATCCCTCATTGCATCTTCAGACAGCTATAAATGCAGGACCAACTCAGGAATGACCAAAAGTGGGTGATGTGCTTTGTTTTTACCCTCTACTACATTTTCTCTCCTTTTCTTTTTTATTGATACTACGTAAGTTCTAATTAACCAATGAATTCTAAAAGTCATCTCCAAAAGTCATCTCAGAGAAATTTTAATTTATACCAAAATGTAAATAGCAGACACCAGCATCGACTTCTACTCACTCAAAAAGAATATATATTTGACAGGTATTAAGTCTTTTGTTTTTTTCTTCATTTATATATTTTTTATATAATAAAGTGGAGTGCAATTCAGGATTAGGTATAGAAGTGGTTATCATACAGGCAAAGTTTGGGTGTCCTTTCCATCCCCACTTTGCCTGGTTTGAGAATGGTACCTTTATTGATATAATGTGCCCCCCACCCCCGGCAGTGTCCTGCTACAGCCACTCCCTTTCTTACAGTATTATGGTAAGTGTTCAGGGTCCACCTATGTGTGAGAACATGTGGTAGTCAACTCCTTGTTTCTGTGATAGGTCGCTGATAGGTCATTGAGTATTATGGACTCTAAATCCATCCAAGTTGCTGCAAAGTTCATAACTTTGTCCTTCTTTATGGCTGTGTAATATTCCATCATGTATATGTACCACATTTTTTTAATCCAGTCCAGTTTTTTGTCTTTTTTTGAGTCAGAGTCTCACTTTGTCACCCAGGCTGGAGTGCAGTGGCATGCTCACAGGCACCGCAGCCCGACCTGCTAGGCTTAGGTGATCCTTCCACCTCAACCTTCCAAGTAGCTAGAACTACATTCATGCTGGGCTATTTTTTGTGATTAATTATAGAGATGAGGTCTCACCAAGTTGCCCAATCTGGTCCCAAATCCCCCGAACTCAGGCAATCCTCTCTCCTTGGCCTCCCAAAGTGCTGCGATTACAGGATGAGCCACCGTATGCAGTCCAGTTTTATTGGGCAGCACAGTTGGTTCCATGTTTTTGCTATTGCTTGTGCTGCAATAAAAATTCATGTGCAGGTATCTGTTTGGTTGAATGATTTGAGTTCCCCCAGGTATATTCCCAGTAGGGGGATTGCTGGATCACATAGAAGGTCAATTTCTTGTTCTTTTGGAGATTGAAACACTGTTTTCCATAGAGGTTGAACTAGTTTGAATGTCCACCAGCAGTGTAGAAGCATTCCCCTTTCTCTGCATCCTCATCAGCATCTGTTGTTTTTTGTTTTTTATTTATTTTTTATTTTTATTTTTATTTATTTATTTTTTTAAATTGGAGTCTCACTCTGTTGCCCAGACTGGAGTGCAGTGGCCGCTCCCGGCCACCACAGCCTCGACCTGCTGGGCTCCGGTGATCCTTCCGCCTCAGCCTTTCAAGTAGCTGGAACTACAGGCACACCCAACCATGCCCAGCTAATTTTTGATTTATTGTAGAGATGAGGTCTCACCAAGTTGCCCAGGAGGGTCTCAAACCCACGGGCTAGGCAATCCACTCACCTCAGCCTCCCAAAGGCGCGGGATTACAGGCTGAGCCACCGAGCCCGGCTGTTTTTTGTTTTATTAATGAAGGCCATTCTTAATGAGGTTAGGTGGTATCTCAATGTGGTTTTGATTTACATTTCTCTAATGATTAATGAGGCAGAGCATTTTTTCATGTGTCTGTTGGCTGCCCATATGTCTTCTTATGAGAAATGTCTCTTCTTGTCTTTTGCCCACTTTTTAATGGGGCTGTTTGTTTGTTTTCCCTTTTGGCATACTTGTTTTCCTTGTAGATCCTGGATGTTAGGCATTTGTCAGATATTCATTTGGAAAATATCTTTTCCCATTCTATGGGCTGTCTCCCCACTCTCTTGTATCTTCTTGGATTTCTTTGAACAGTGTTTTGTAGTTTTCATTGTAAAGGTCTTTCACTCCTCTGGTAGGAAGATGCTGAGGTATTTCATTTTATTTGTGGCTTTTGTGAATGGTATTGTGCTTTTTACTTGTTTCTCTGCCTGCTTGTTGTTGGTGTATGAAAATGTGACTGTCTTTTGCATGCTGATTTTGTGCCCTGACACTTTCCCGAGTCCCTTATCAGTGCAAGGAAGTTATTGGGAGATTCTCATAGATTTTTGAGGTACAGGATCATGTCATAGGCAAAGAGGGATAATTTAACTTTTTCTTTTTCTATTTTGATAAGCTTGATTTTCTTCTCTTGTTTAATTGCACTAGCTAGTACTTCCAACACAATATTGAACAGGGGGTAAGAGTGGGCAGCCTTGTCTTGTTCCAGTTTTCAGGGGAAATGTTTCCCGTTTCTGTCCATTTAGCAATATGTTAGCTGTGGGTTTATCATAGATGGCACTTACTATTTTGAGGTATGTTCCTTCTATATCTAGGTGTTTGAGGGTTTTTATCAAAATGCAGAAAAAAAAACTTTTTCTACATCTATTGATATAATCATGTGGTTCTTGTTTTTACATCTGTTGATGTATTTAATTATATTTATGGTCTTGAAAATGTTGAACCAGCCCTGCATCCTGGAGATGAAGCCTATTTGGTCATGGTGGAAGATTTTTGAGATGTGTTTTTGGATCCGATTTGCTAGAATCTTGTTGAGAATTTTTACATCTATGTTCATAAGGGATATTGGCCTGTAGTTCTCTTTTTTAAAAAATCTTTACCTGGTTTGGGTATCAGTGTGATGTTAGTTTCATTAAATGATTTGGGGAGAATTCCATCTTTCTCAATTGCCTGGAATACTTTCAATAGGATTGGTATCAGTTCCTCCTAGTATGTTTTGTAGAATTCCACTGGAAAACTGTCTGGTCCAGCAATTTTATTAACAGGTAGTTTTCTTATGACGGAGTCAATTTCCTGAATTGTTATTGGTCTATTTAAGGTCTCAGTGCCCTCTTGTTTCAACCTTGGGAGGTTGTGTGATGTCAGCAAGTCCTCATTTTATATAGACTATTTTGTTTCCATACAGGTGAGCATGATAATCTCTAATAATCTTTATTATTTCTTTGGGATCAGTTGTGATTTGATCTTTTGCATTTCTGATTGTGTTCATTTTGGCTTTTTCCCTCTTTTTCTTGACCATTCTAGCTAGGGGTCCATCAATCTTGTTTATCCATTCAAAGTACCAGATTTTTGTTTTGTTGATTTTTTTTCTATGACATTTTTGTCCTCTGTATCCTGTATTTAGGCTTTTACTTTGGTGATCTGCATTCTTCCCACTAGTTGGAGTTTTGGTAGTCTTGTCTTTTCCAGCTCCCCCAAGTGATTTGTTAGGCTATTAACTTGTGATCTTTTCCTTTTTTGATGTGTATTCATAGAGATATAAATTCTCCTCTTAGAACTCTGATTTCCTGGCATCCCAGAGGTTTTGGTAAGATATTTTTTCACTTTCGTTTTTTTCCAAGACTCTTAAATTTTGTTTTGATTTCTGTGTGGACCCAGGAGTCATTCAGCACCATGCTGTTCAGTGTCTATGTCTTTGTGGGTTTGAGCAGAATTTTGTTGATGTGGATATTTAATTGTATTCCACTGTGGTCTGAGAAGATGCATGACAGTAATTTTATCTTATGAAATTTATTTATGCTTAATTTATGGCTGAGTATGTGATCAATCTTGGAGTATGTTCCATAAGGTGATAAGTAGAATGTATTCTGTGGTTGTTGGGTGGAGTATTCTGTAGGTATCTATTAAGTCCATATGTCAAGCATCAAGGTGAGATTCCAGATCTCTTTGTTGATTTTTTGCCTTGATGATCTATTTAGGGTTGTTAGCAGAGTTCAAGTCCCCAGCTATGATGGTGTTAGAGTCATTATCTTTTTTTAGTTTACTTACTAGTTGCTTTATAGACACTGGTGCTCTTGGGTTGGATGCATATATGTTTAGGATAAATATTTCTTATTGATTGATTGAGGCTTTTATCATTATGCAGTGTCCTTCCATATCTTTTTTAATTTTTGATAGCTTAAAGGTTGTTTTGTCTGATACTATGATTATGACTCCTGCCTTGTCTTGTGATCTGTTCACCTGGAAATTCATTTCCCATCTTTCAACTTTAAGTCTCTGTGTGTCCAGTGTGATGAGATGAGTTTCCTGAATGCAGCAAATTATTAGGTGTGTTTTTAAATTCAGTTTGTCGTTCCATGTCTTTTAGTGGTGCATTTAGTCCATTCATGTTTAGGCTGATTATTGAAATGTGAATGTTTATCACCATCACTCAGTCCTTTTAAAGTGTTTTCTTTTAACTTTTGGGTTTATATATGTGTTGTTTTCAAGTTTGCAATAAACTCTCTGTTTATTCTGTGTTTGCCTGTTCTCTCTCTCTCTCTTTATTTTCCTTCTGTGCTTAATATCTTTTTAAGCATCTCCTGTAGAGCTGGTCTGGAAGCTGCATAATCTCTTGGGGAATGGATGTCTGGGAAGGATTTTAATTCTCCATCACTGATGAAACTGAGCTTGACTGGATAGGAAATTCTGGTTTAAATTGTTTATCTTTGAAGACTTTGAAAATTGGACTCCAGTCCCTTCTAGCTTGTAGTTTTTCTGCCAATAGCTCTGCTGCTATTCTGATTGGTCTTCCTTGGTAAGTAGTCTGATCTTTCTCTCTTGCTACCTTTAGGATTTTTTTTCTTTTGTACCTACTTTGCAGGTGAATTGCTATGTGTCTAGGGGTTGAGTTTCACATTTGATGTATTCTGGGGTTTCTCTGTATCACTTATGTTTGGATGGTCACATCTCTGGCGAGATGGGGAAGATTTACTTGGATAAACTCCTGGAATACCTGCTCTAATGTGTTCTCCATTTCCCTTTCTTCTTTTGGAATACCAGTTAGGCATAGATTTGTCCTCTTGATATAACTGCACATCTCTTGGAGGCTTTGTTCTCTCTTTCTGAGATTTCTTTCTGTATTTTACAGGTCAGGTTAGTTCTGTATTTTTATCTTCAAGCTCTGAGATTCTTTCTTCTGCTTTATAATTTGGCTTTCCATCCTTGTCATCTTGTTATTTATTTCCTGAATGAAGTATTTTTATGGCAAAACAAAACAAAACAAAACAAAAACTCTGTTACAAGTTCTTTCAGTGCTGCATCTTGTCTTTCTTGAGTCTTATTCACTCTTTCCATTCATTCCCTAATCCCTGTTGAATTCTGGGGCCAGTAGTTTGTGACTTCCATTGTTTGGGCTCTGAGTTCTGATTTTTCAGGTGTTATCTCTTTGGTACACTGGGCATTATTGCAGTCTTCTGTTGATTTTTTCCTCATTTGTGACAGATCTCTTTCTTTTCTTTTTAGTTCTGTTTTTTGGTGGCAGTGGGAGGGACTTTGACTTCTCATGTTTGCTCAGCCCTCTGTTCTTTCCTGATTGGGTTTCTGAATATTTTCTATTTTGAAACAAGGCTGAGGGTGGGAAGCTTTGTTGCGTATTATAACTTTGAGAGTTGAATAAGGTGGAGGATGGGGAGCTAGGATTCAGAAATTACTTGAAAATCACAATGTTCATTGACTGGGACATGGGTTCCCTGAGAACCCCCTCCCTGCCACCACTCTTTATGATGATGCAATGGGTATGTGTATGTACTCCTGAGTTCAAAATACAGGAATGAGGAGAACAGAGAAAAGTAGAATGAAATAGAATGGACAAAATAATAAAATTAAAAAAAAAGAAAAGCTGAAACCAAAACAGAAAACAATAACACACACACATGCACAAACAAAAACCAAAACAAACAGAAAAACAAACAAAAACAGAAAAACCAACACACACACACACACACACACACACACACACACACACACATCCAACACAAAGAAAAAAAGAAAGAAAAAAGGGGGAATGCAAATTGAACCCTCACACATACATTAAACTAAAATAAGAGAACAACAACAAAAAAGAACTGAAAGATGAACAATCATTCATGTACACATTCAAAAACAGAAAACAAAAAATGAAAGAAGAAAGAAAAAAGGAAGAGAGAAAAAAGAAATAGATTTTTTAAATGGGGAGAAATGCAGATCAAACCCTCACACACACATTCATGCCAAAGAAAAAAAGTAAAAAAAAGAATTAAAAATATTTCTAGACACTAAACCTCCTCTTTTGGCAGGTTCTGTAATTGTTCCTCTCAGCTGCTCACAGGTAAGCCCCTCTGCTGTCTCCTGCAGAGCTGCAGCCTCATTCACAATCTCCTCAGTACACAGACCAGGGAAGGAGGAGGGGGCAGTAGGGGGGTGGGGCTTCAGATCTCCCCTCCCACTCTCCTGTGGTCAGGGAAATTCTCCTTCAGTGTGGAGGTATGAAATTGTCTTCTCCTCAGGTACTGGCAGGGGAGTGCTCCAGCCAGGTTTATCCTGGAATAGAGTCTTATTATGACTGACATCCAGGCTCCACCTGGGTTGGTCCCCCTCAGTTGTGCCTCAGTCCTGTGGGTCTGACATTCAGAGGTTTGCTAGGAAAGAGGGGGTTTTGTCAGCCACAGTCCACCACTGATCTCATTGGGGGTCTTCCTTATATTTTTCTGGTTGCACCTTTTGTCCCACGGCTGAATTCAGGTAGGGGGTGGGGTGCCTAAGACTCATCACTCCTGTCCCTCTGAAGTTTGTGTTTTCAAGATATTAGGTCATGATCAACCTCTGAGTAGTTAACTCACCAGTCACAAAGATCAGGTCTGTCGCTCCTTGCTGAGCAAGCCAGAGCACTTTCCTGCCCAGTTTTCAAGATGGTGGCAGGGTGCCTGTTTTCCAATGGGGCTCTTGATATCAAGTCTTTATGTAAGAGAAAAAAAAATCCATCACAATGACTGTAGCTTTTCGTCTAAAAATGAAAAGTCTTATTGCCATCCTCTACAATGTAACCTCTCCCCCACCATCCCAATGGGGCACAAGAACTCTACTCTAACCCTTAAAATGTCTAGAGGAAGAAAAAGCTTATTTTAAGCTGAGAGTTAGAAGGCAGAAGGAGGATAAGAAACTTCCATTCGCTTTCCATACACTTTAGGAATGAAAGGGAGCAACTCAATACTTACTGAGTTCTCATTATATGTTATTCACTAGAATAGCTCTCTCATATGCACTATCTGATTTATCTCATTTCAATATTTCTAAAAACTCATGATAGAAGTAATTTGCTCTATTGTAATGTTTAAAAAACATGTGACTTTGAATGACAGAGTTGAAAATGGAACTCAAGATTTTTTAAGTGAACTGTGTTTTCACCAGTACCACCTATAAATGAACTAGTGAGGTTTTCTATTGATACTCTTGCATCTGAGAAGCGTTCTCAGCACTGGCTCCCGGATATTGTCTCTAGACTTAAATTGCCTGAGTTCACTTTCAGCTATTGGTCAGCGGCATTCATGACTGCAGTCAAGGTATTTAACAACTCTGAACCTCGGTTATCTTATTTTCAAGAAAGAAAAGATAACTATACATACATCATAAAATTATCATGAATATTAATTGAAATAAATCACATGAGCGCTTAGTACAGTGGTCCAATAACTGTTAGATATTGCAATTACCAGCTAGGTCAGAAGTAATGATGTTTTTATGTCTTGCATATCAGCTCTGATTGAGTGGAGTAGTTGCAGGAACACTGATGACAAGAATTCTGAGAAGCCTTCAGAGAGAGAAAGCTGTGCCTGATTCATTCATAGGAGCAGAATGAGCCAAAGGAACCAAGCATGTAGCAAACAGGCTGCTCTAGAACTAGGTGAAACCTAACTCTCCCTTGTATTTTGCACAACAATGTGTCTTAAAAAATTAAATGAATGATTTAATGAAGCATATAGATAAATGAAATAAGGGATAAAGCCTGCTAAATGTGGGTCCATTTATGAGCTGAATGTAGTCTCTAGTTTCCTAAGTCATCTTTCTTAAACTCTTAGTCATAGCACAAAATAAGTGCTATGTCTGAAACTTCAGGGGTTTTGGAAGAAAGACATAAAAATGTATTGGAAATGTGCAACATCTTTCTTCCTATACACCATTATAGGCCAATTGGACTCATAGCTCTAAAATCCTATGACTCTAATGTTGGATCATGTCTCACGTGAAGTTGTCCTAAGTGGCACCTGTCTGTGAAGTGTTGGATGTGACATTGTGCATAGAAGCAGAGCCATGTGGTTCAGCTTTAGGTTATTAAATACATGGCATACCCACAGTAAGTTCAAGGCAGAATATTGAGTTTTTAAAAACAAAAACTATCTTTTCTGGCTTTTGAGATTTGTCCTTCACCTCTGAAATGTTTCCAGGTTAATTTCAGGAGCAGGCATATCTTTCTAAAAAAGGGAAAAAAAGATCTTTATCGATAAGATAAATCGCTTTCATACTTATGACATAAAAACCTTAGATTGAAGGGAAAATGAGGAAAGTTAGAAAAGTCTCACGAGCAACTTTGGAGAAAATTATTGAAAATGCTATAAAAAAGAATTCAGCAATAAACTGAGCTGATTGGATAAAAAAAAATCAATAGCCTGCAGCTTTAGTTTCTCTTTTTACTTCTTTTTTTGATACTGGGAAAAAACCCAAATTGTTTCATATCCACTATTATTACTTTACTATGTATTATTCCTTGCATAAGTGTATACTATGTGTATACACTTGGAAGAGAGAGGTGCCATGGTAAGGTCTGAAGCTCAATAGAGAAAAATATAATAAAAGGGATGGGAGTGACCTGTACAGGGAAAGACTACACATATTCTGTTGAAACTAAGCTTGAGTACAAAGGATCAAATAAGGCCTGTTGTATTACCCTGTGCCTCATAAAACTGAAAATTATGAGTCATATTTTATTATTAACCAAGAAGAACATCTAGTAAGAATCAATGATTGCCTTTGTGCTGCTAAAACAAAACACAATATACTGGGTAGTTTAAAAACAATACAAATTTATTCCTCACAGTTCTGAGTCTGAGAAGTCCGAGACCAAGTGTTTGTTGTCTGGTGAGAACCTTCTTGCTAAGTTCCAGTATGGCAGGTAGCAGAAGGGCAAAAGAGACAAACACTGTGCCACAGTATGATAGAAGAGCAAAAGAGAGAAAGCCCACTCCCACAATCCTTCCTTTTAAAGGCATCCATGAGAGCAGAGTCCCATGACCTAAATATCTGCCAGAGGGTCCCATTTCCCAACATTGCTGCACTGGGGATTAAGTTTCCAACACATGAATTTGGGAGGACATATTCAAACTGCAGCAATGACTATTTTGGAAAAAATATATTTTGTACCAAAAAAGATCCAAAGCCCACTTTTCAGAGAACATCTGTGGCATATAGATTCTGCAGAGTACACTTCAGAAACCTACTGGTTTATTGCTGCTTGGGTATGATATTACATTACTAGTGATAATGAGTATAAAATAATCACTGCTTGTATACTTTTTAATGACTTGCAATGATTTTACGTGTTTTTTTAAGCACATTTAATTATCCTATGAGGTCAATGTTACCATATTCACTTCAAAGAGGTAGAAACAAATCCCGAGAGAGGTTAAATAATTTACCCAAAGTCTCACAAGTAATTATAGGCAGAGCCAGGACTCGGGGCTAGAACTTTAGGTTTAAATCCTATGCAATTTCCAGTAGTGATAGCAGTAAACTAAGCAGGGAAATAAGTCTTGGGGCATATATAGAGGACATTTTTTTAAAGGAAGTGACATTCTTTTAGTAAAACTATGTTTTGGGCACAGATTCATTAGACTTGCAACATTTCAGGGAAGAAGCTGAGAAATTATCGTATTCTCATTTTGCAGCAACAACTTGTTTTTCTGTTCCCTTTCAAGTAGGCCCCAAACAATATTTGCTGTTCCTTAAAGCACGCAGTTTATAGAACCAATTAAACTGAGCAATTCTTTTACCTATTGCTGTGGATTAAGCGTAAAGCCTCTGAGTGACTGAAACAAGCAGTAGACAAACTGGTGCCTCACACTGATGCTATTGACAACCATTCACCGACGGAAGGGATACAGCTCTGGCTTGCTTATTTACTTGGTGTTAGATCTTGCCTCTATAGTCAAAGTTCTCCAGGAGGAGGGAGGTCACTAGGTTAAGTTTCAAGTGATTTAATAAGAACAATTGCAGTCCTTTAAAGATCAGTAACATGGTGAAGATTCTTAGGAAAATAAACCCCAAAGTGGATACAAAAATATTTGAAAAAATCTGCAGCTGTGTGAAACCAAAGATGATCAACTTGAATTTTTTTATGTTTGAGCAAGCTGCTTTACATCTCTGAACCCAGTTTCCCCATGTGTAAAACAAGGATTCTGATACATAATTATCTTGTGGAACTGTGAAGAGTAAGGAAAAGCGTTTGTGGTACCTAGTAAATGTCAGGTCCCTCTATTATTCATGTTTTTTTATATTTTAGCTAGTCATTTGAGGATAGTAACACTGAATTGCAGTTAATGTCTTAAAGTGAGTATGGGGCTTGCCTCCAACAGAAATTGGATGCACTAAAACATTGCACATTGCAGGGAGGGTATAGTTTAAAGAGATGGCTATGATACTTTTTCATTCTCATTTCCAAATTAGAGACTGTAACATCAAAAAATATTATAATCCTTCAATGCTTTTTGTCTATGATTCTTTGGGTTTCTGAAAGCCATGTGTATTTATATCTAAATAAGAATCTGGAGCTAGCCTTGACTTTCTGAAGCTTAAGGAATCCGATGTCTTTTTAGTTTGTTTGTTTGTTTGTTTGTTTGTTTCTGTTGAGTCTCTAATGGGAACAGAAGATACCATCAAACCTTTGCAAAATATTTTCTTTCCCTGATAGTGAAAATAAAAAAGCCAAAGAGAATCAGCAACACAATACTGAAACCTGAACAATGACCTTTAGGAAATGAAGGAAATTGGCACAGTGACTGTAAAAGGGGTTAGTTTTTAAACAGGGTCACTATTCCCCCCAAATCATACTTAGAAACTTAAGGTTAATGCAATAGATTTTGTGATCACAAAATAAAAATGACCAAAAGCATCGCATTCAAGGCTGAAAGTGTTGAGGAGAGGAGAACGTTTAAAATAGAATTATGTTTTTCTTAGATGTCAAAATATATAAGTTTCCATTTTATCACATAGGTAGTACAATTTCAAAATGACTGTAAAATGGTTTCTATACCATTTATTTCTCAGCTTCAGAATTTTGTGTTTTTGTTAATTAACAAATTTGGTTGTATGTAAAAAGAAAAAACAGGTATGATTGCAAGTCTTACTGTGACATGTTATCATGTATATTTAACTCACTCTCTAAACAAGTATTCAATACAAAAGAATTAGAATCCTGTGTACGGCCAGGTTTGGTGGCTCAGCCTGTAATCCCAGCACTTTGGGAGGCCAAGGCAAGTGGATTGCCTGAGCTCACGGGTTCGAGACCAGCCCAAGCAACTTGGTGAGACCTCGTCTCTACAATAAATCAAAAAATTAGCTGGGCATGGCAGTGCTTACCTGTAGTTCTGACTATTTGCAAGGCTGAGGTGGAAGGATTGCCGGAGCCCAGCAGGTTAACGCTGGGGTGGCTGTGAGTGTGCCACTGCTCCAGCCTGGGTGACAGAGTGAGACTCTAACTCGGAAAAAAAAAAAAAGGATCCTGTGTAGAACCTGTAGCACAGGATCTTCTATTCCCTTAAGAATATTAGAGATTCATCCATTGCTAGTGTTAATGCCTCAGGATTGTCTTTTACTTTTTATTTATATATTATGCAGTTCTCAAGTAAAGAAAACATTGCTGTTTCTGCTTACCTTGTCACCTGCAAATGACATTTAACATAGTAGAATATATTTTACATTGTAAGTATAGGCATTATCCATCTGTGAAGCGATTGCTTTTTGGAGGCAATCGATTCTTTTTAAACATCAAGCCATGGCATAGTATCTCACTCGTGACTGAAGTTCCTGGCATTCAAACCATGAAAATCTCTGAAGGGGAAGAGCAAGCAAAGAGAAAGGGCTTCATGCCCACTAGAGAAGGAAGAGAAATATAATACCTGTCATAACCCTTGTTTATTTTTAATTCTGACCCTCATGACCAAAGGTTAAAGACATTTCTCTAGATGCTCAGAGTTTCTAAAATTGAAGAGGGATGAAAGAAATTCTTCTCTCCTTAAATTATCATACCTTAAATCCACACATTCAAGCGATCTTTACATGGTCAGAGGCCAGAGAAAGCACTGATGCAGCAGTATTTACTGTCAACAAATTCAAAAAGTCTTATTTCTGTGGGCCCTGGATGTCTCTGGCAGTTAAAATAATTTAAATCCAATATATATGATTATTCCTAACTAAAAGTTAAGATTAATCAGAATAGTAAAATAAGTGCCCATGGGTTAATTACATAACTTCTTTAATCCTCACTTTCTCTGTCATTGAAATACAGAGTTTTCCAAAGGTTGTTAAAAGTATTGAAGTGGCTGTATCATTTCACACTGTGACCATTGATGTATAAGTTTCAGTTGCTCCACATCTTCATCGACACTTAGTACTGTCAGGTTGTTGTTAGCCATTCTAGTAGGTATGTAGTGGTTACTCATTATTATTTTAATTTGTATTTCTCTAATAAATAATAATGTTGAAAAAAATTTTATGGGTTTATTTTCTATAATTTGTATCTTCTTCGTTGAAGCATGTGTTTAAATTATCTATTATGAGTGAAAAAGTCTTGCATATTTATTGTTAAAATTATTTCTAAAAATTTTGTAGTTTTAGGTAGTATTTTAAATAGATTTTAATTACAATTTCTGTTTTCTAATTTTCTGTTGCTAATATATGAAAATAATTTTTAAATTTCCCATATGTCTTATATTCTTGCTAAATTCATGTATTAGTTCTCATGGTTTTTATGCAGATTCCTGAAGACTTTCTACCAAAAGTTCCTACCATAATCCAAGAGGCAGTTTAACTCATTTCTTCTCAGTCTTTATGACTGAATTGTTTTTGTTACCTTATTGAAATGGCTAGTACCTCCTGCCCAATCTAAGTGAGAGAGATGAGAGAAGATATCCTTGCCTTGTTTTCAAGCTTAAGAAGAAAGCATTTAATATTGCATTAGTAAGTATAATGGTAGCTCTAGATTTTGTAGATATGCTTTGTCAGATTAAGGAATCTCTCTTCTACTTTTAATTTTTTCTACCATACACAAATTTTGAATTTTGGCAAATGTTTTTCACTGCATTGATTGAAATGATCATATACATTTTCTCCTTTATTCTGTTAATATGATGAATTACATTTATTTGTATAGAACAAAACATTTCTGTGTTCATTTGATGAATATCTCATGATATATTAAAATGATTATCTACTCCTGATTCTATTTGATAATATTTTGTTAAGGACTTTTGTATCTATGTGCAGGAGACACATTGTTCTGTAGTGTTCATTTCTTATAGTATCTTTGTCTGGTTTTGCTATTAGCATAATTCTAGCTTTATATATTGAGTATGGAAGTGTTCTTCTATATTCTGGAAGAGTTTGTGTAGAACTGGAATTACTCACTAGTCTTCTTATGCTTACATTTTCTTTTTTCATAGTGTATTTTCCTGTTTCTTTATGTTAAAATGTTTCTCTTCTAGATGGGATGTAGTTGATCTTCCTTATTTCTCTCATTGTCTCTACCTTTTCATTAGAGTGTTTTTTTCCTATTAATATATAATAGCATATTGTTTAAGTGGAAGTTAGGTCTACCACTTGATTATTTGTTTGTTGAATATAGCATTTCGTCTTCTGTTTCCCCACTCTTGCCTTCTTTTGGTTTATTTTTAGTGTTTTAGAGTTCACTTTTTAGCTTTCTCTCTTTTTTTAGTGGTTGCTCTGGGGATTATAATATGCACTCAGTCTTCCTCAGTTTACTCAGAGTTAGTATTGTAGAAAATTTGCAAGAATATAGGTCCACTTATCCACCTACCCTCCACCATCCTTTACGTATTTTTGACATCTGGGTCATCTCTAGTTTGTCCACTGTGGCTTGTCTTTTTCTTTGAGATGGAGTCACATTTTTCTCACACACACCCATTCAGCAAATTATAATAATAGATTAGCAATTATTTCCTTTCAGTACTTTGACAATATCATTTATTTGCCTTCCTGTCTTCATTGTTTATGTTGAAAATTCAGCTATCATTCTAATTGTTGTTCTCTGAAAATAGTATATATTTATTCATCTGCAGTATGTTAATATTTTCTCTTCAAATTTGATTTCAACAGAACTATTATCATGAGCCTACATGTGATTTTTTAAAAACATTTTTGTGCTTGGGATTTGCCCTTTGTGTTATTTTTAATACTTATATAACTAGTATTTTGATTCTGTTTTAAACATTGTATTTTAAAAACTGTTTATAGAAATAGTTTAAGTAAGAGGTTCATTTCATTTTCTCTCAAGGCATTTATATTTTTGTCTTCAAAATACCTAAGAACACACTAGATATCTGGGATTACTCAAAGCCGAAAGGCTCACACAACTGAACTCTAACAGTATAGCTCTTTAGAGTTCCAATTCAGTGTAAGGAAAGTTCATCAAGGTTTTTTTCGGCATCCTAAGTCCCTTTACCCTAGCCTTATGAAGCTGTAAAATGAGCTATCCATCCTCTCATCCTTTCTGTTGTCCCTGTGAAATTTTGTACCTGCTCCTGGGTGAAATCTACCTCAAACTTCCATGGATCTCAATCTTCCCATGTACACTAACCTATTTCTTCACTAGTGTGCTATCCCTTCATTGCTCTCAAGCAAAAATTTTTACACATTGTCAAACTTTTGATTTGACATCAAGAGGATATTTGGATAGATTTACCTAGTCTGCCGTTACAGAAAGCAGAAGTCTAAAGTTATACAAATTTTTAAACATTTATTCCATACAAAGACTACTTAATATTTAACTACAACAATATTTAACAATTTAATTGGTTAGTTCCAGCAAGTCAGGGAAATAATCAACTACCTACAAGCGTCAAAATGATCAAATCTATGCACTTCATCATAATTTTTAATTTGACATAATCTATTTATTAGTCTCATAAGAAGGGTTTTTTCAAAGTATTATTTCTAATCACTACAAATTATTATATAAACATATTATAATTTCCCCTACTATATCTCACTTTTATAAAAAATATCCTTCCACATAAATAATTACATTGGCTAGGAGTTTGCTTTATCAGTTTTTCCTTTTATTTAGAAAAATGTCTGTAGTATTTATTTAATGGCAATAAGCAAATATCCATTGCTTCGTTCTATCTTATCTAATTTACTTTGTTATTATTATCATTCTTCTGTTTTTCCATGAGTTTGACTTGCTATTTTTTCTACCTTTTGTCTTAAATGCATTATTTGCATATTTCTACTATTTTATATTCTCTAAAAAGTTTTATGTTCACAGATTTGTCATGATCACATTCATTATGGTGTTCATTTCCTACATAATTCATTACATGATATGCTATATATTATGTTTTGAATGCTAGTTTCTAAATACTCTTCAACTATAATTATGATAGGTTTAATCTTTAACCTGATGACAATTTTGAACAGATATTTTTCACATTTTTCATTCTCAATTAAAATATACAAGTCCATTGAGATTTTTGAGGAATTTTAAAAAACAGTGCTCATAATTCTAACACTTCTGACCTATGACCACACACAATGGGAATGAGATTTGAGATTATGTTCTAGAAGTCAAATGAGTCATTTTTGCAAGCTAGGAAAGTTTAACTTTTTAACTCTCAAACGCTATTTTCATTTGGCTTTTGTACTACTTGCTCTTAAAGTTGATTGCCATGTCATGAGTGAGCTTGTGGATCTGAGACCTACCAACATCCATCCACATAAGTGAGCTTGGGAGCAAATACCCCTGAGGTTGAATTTGAGATGACTCCAGACCTAGATAGCACCTCAATGACAGGTTTGTCAGTGACCCTGAGACAGAACTACATAGTCAAAAAACCACTCCAAGATTATTGACACCTACAACCTGTGAGAAAATAAATATTTTTGCTTCCAGCCATAAAGTTTTGGAGTATCATGTTATACAAGCAATAGATAACTAGGGTACCTTACATTTCTTTTTGACCAATTTCAAATAAGTAAAATCTCAAGTGACAAGGTGATGTATGGAAAAAGAGAGTTTGGCTAAACCAAAAGGGTTAAAACAATGTTATTGGTCAAGCCTCAATTGCCTATAAATAAAAAAATGAAAAGAGCTAATCTCCCCAGAGAAAGCAATAAGAAACTAGGTATTCATACCAGGAATCAGGAGGAAAAGATCCAATACTGGGACTAGAAGAGACAAATGGAGTTAGGTGTATAGTCTGTGATCCCTAAATCCCGCACACATGAATCAAATTCAGGGCCAGGGCTCCGCCTTCACTGTCCTATACCTCATGAGCTGCACCCCAAAAGTGTCTCTGTCTTATTTGCAGACTGCTAATTGAAATCTGCTCCGCCAAAATGCAAATCAAAACCACATTGAGATACCACCTAACCTCAGTAAGAATGCCGTCATTAATAAAACAAACGACGACAGATGTTGGTGAGGATACGGAAAGAAAAGAACACTTCTACACTGCTGGTGGGAATGCAAACTAGTGCAACCTCTTTGGAAGACAGTGTGGTGATTTCTGAAAAAACTGGAAATATGACTCAGCAATTTTCCTATTGGGAATATACCCGGAGGAACTCAAATCATTCTACAAAAAAGATACCTGCACACATATGTTTGTTGCAGCTCTATTCACAATAGC